>VOQK01024622.1:0-10043 GCA_015052645.1 Benitochromis conjunctus | reverse complement strand
ATGTTTAAGAGGTGTGCACAATTTACTAGCAACACCCCCCCCCCCCCCCCCCCCCCCCTCCCCCCCCACCCCCCCCCCAAAAGGCCCCCCCCCCCCCCCCCCCCCCCCCCCCCCCCCCCCCGCCCCCGCCCCCCTACATGCCCCCCCAACCCTCCATTGAAGAGGCCCGGCAGCAGATGCACTCTCTTCTGGATGACGCCTTCGCCCTGGTGTCGCCGTCCTCGCAGGGCAGCGCCGGGGTAAGCTCTGCCCTGCCCAGCCCCTCCCCTCAGAGCTGGCCCCCAAACCAGCAGTGGGGCTCTTACCCAGCAGCCCCCCCTCACAGCCCCTTCTCTGCAGTGAGTGTGTGGACCTGCAGACGAAGCAGATACTTCTGTCAGGAACTCATGCTGTGGTTTAATTCTCCTCTTTCCCTTCTTCCTGCAGAGATATGCAGAGCTGGGGATGTCCCCCACCTCAGTCCAGGGCCTGCTGCAGAGGTCAGTATCAGAACACCTCAGACCTGGTCCAGTCTGAGTGCTAGGCCAGAAGCAGAGCTCATTCTCTGTGTGTTTCTACAGGCAGGGCCTGAGCTCAGGAGGGTATGTGTCTACTGGCGAGCAGCTGCAGGAGTCCATTTACTCCAACAGGGGGCAGTATGAGGACCCACCCTCCTCCTCTAGACCTCGACCTGTAGGAGGGAGCACAGGTACAGTCACAGCAACCAACAAATAACAGCTCACCATGCTTTCAGTTTACATAACCTGACAGCAGGCATCTACTTTTCATGACGGGGTGTTCATAGAAGTCACTGCAGCTATAAACATGACCAGCCCCCTGCTGGGCAGTGACAGCATTGAGGATGGCCTCAGTGAGTCAATAAATACATTCAGTTTTGTAACTTAATGCCATGAACTATTCAGATTTAAAGTAATGAATGAATTAAACAAATTTGAGTCTAAAATATTTTCCTCTTATTTTCACTTTCTGACATGTTTTTGAATCTGAACTCGTCTCAAACAGTCAAACTGTGCAGCAGTAATGCATTATTTAACCGATTGGTCCTGCAGTAGAGGCTCCCCTCTGGTGGTGAAGTGCACTACAACACGTGACAAATACAACACGTGACAAATATACAGCGTTTCTATCAGTTTATGGAAAGATGAGTGTTTTTTGAAAGAATTGTCATTCTCTCGAGTTTTCTAAAAAGAATCATTGTCATATTGTGTGTGAATACCCAGAGACTGTAGATTAGGTTAGTTAATCTAGGACGAGACATTTTTTTCTCATGAGTCTTTGACTATAAATCCAAAGGTAACACTGATACGTCCAAACCTCACATGACTCTCTGTGTTCAGTTTGATTACACACAGACTGATGATTTACTAATGTTGTATCTGCGGTTTCAATGACCTCCAGGTGCACAGCTCCATCACCTGACCCAGGTGGGTTTATCCAGTCAGATTGGTGCATACCCTGGGGTGGGTCGCAGCATGTCAGGCCCCACTGGCTCCAGCTGGAACCAGCAGCACTCAGACCAGGACCTGTCCAGGCCGGGAGCCAGCAGAGAGAGCGTGAGTTGTTAAATCACCAAAGAAAGTAGTTCGGTGGTGCACAGGTGGAGCTGAAATGTCTCACCCTTTCTCCTTTCTTTCCACAGGTGATGTCCTTTCCTGAGTTCTCCTCTTCCTCTGTTTTCCAGATGCCCAGCTCCTCATTGCGAGACCCGTCAGCTCCACCTCTCCTCCTGACCTCACCAACTCCTGAGTATCCGCCTGAGGATGCATCACCATCCGCCCACACCTCCGCCTCTCTTATAAAGGCTATCAGGGAGGAGCTGCGACGTCTCGCCCAGAAACAGGCGGCAGTGACCAGCTACCCGTAAACTAGTTTGGACCTCTTTGGATCAGGACTCAGCTGGTTTTGAAAGTTTAAACCATGTAGAGCCTGAAAGGTCTGAGGGAAACCCTGAAACTAACCAATTTACACTCTGGGCTCTGTTGAGCTAACATATGTCTGTGCCGCTACACCCAAAACAAGTCTGGACCACAATCCATGTCTGAAAACTAGGACGTGTCTTCTGAAGACCTCCGGTACTTTACAGGGTCCTGAACTGTCTGTTCGTCACTCTCAGCTCTGTTTCATTAGACATGAGTTTGACTCGTATTTCCACTGAAGTGCTTCCTGAAGAGCATCATTAATGATCATCCTTCCTGAATCTCTTGATTGAGTCATTACTTTTTAAACATCCGGAGCAGCAATTCATTCCGGAACTTGTGGAGTAGATGATCCTTGATGGTCTTCAACGTCCTGATTGGCCTCTTGGTCTTCTGGAGTTTAGTCATTGGAGAGTTCATTCTGGCCTTCTGGAGTTCTTGAGGGTTTTGAGTGGGTTGGTCCAGCCTGATATTGGGGGACAGATGGACCAGCTGCTTTTACTAAACCCAGTTCTAACTGCAAAGTCAGTATTTGAGACCAGTCTAGAGTGAACTTTATTTTGACTGCACCAGCCAGCCTTAACTACGCCCGGTGGTAGCAAGCTTGTTTACTCGAACATGCACATGAAGATGGGTGTTGCAGAACAGCAAGCATTGTTGCTAACTGTTTACTTTTGGTGTTTTAGTGGTTAACACATTTGCTTGGGAAACAAAAGGTCACTGGTTTAATTCTAGCCCCAGGAAGGGGCTTCAGTGTAAACTTCTACCACATCAAACTTTTACAGCTAAAAGCAGCTTTTTTATTTTAGATCAAAGCAAGTAAAAAAAAATTACTGCATTTCAAATAAGAAAATGAAACATCATTAGAGCTGTACAGTTATCACAAGGATACACTGATCGCCAAGCAGTGGCATTAGGACCTAAATAAGTCATTTTATTGACCAGGGCGTAGACAAAAGATCTCCTGAGCAAAACATGGAAACAAGTTTCTGTTAAAGCAATCCATCAAACCAGTGGACTGAGAGTCCTCCATCAAGCACACAGGTATACGGTCATGTAATTGTTGATGCTCATGAAGCATAAGTGTGAAAAAGTGCAGCACCACTAATTGCTTGGTCATGATCCAACTCAAACTTAAAGGCTCTCCAGTCAGTTCAAACAGATCTACAGAGTCAGCTCCTCATCATTGTATCTGCAGCAGTCTGTCTAGCTTGCTTGTTATAAAATTAAGATATTGCTTATAGAAACAAATGCACAGTAATGTGCATGCCTCAGAGGGTCCTGGTTTAGAGCCTGGGTCGGACCTTCTATCCAGAGTTTGTATGTTTTGTTGTGCTTGTGAAGTTTTCACAGGGTTCTTTTTCACTGTTGACCAATGTACTAGGTCAGGTAGCTTATCTTGTATCAAATCAGTCTGCTAAAAGAGTGTATATTTCTCAACAATTTCATTTTCTGGTTTGAAGAACAGGCCGAGATTAGCAAGAAGACTTAAGGCTGGATGGTGCAACTACCAATACTTCTCAGGTCTGACTTAGAACATCAAGTTATGAATACCTTAAGTTAACACCCAACATAGGTTAGTGCAACCAACCTTTGGAGAAGAACTTCCCCTCTAGGCTTTTGGAACTTCGTGGTCCTTCCTGGAGTTCTAAAGTGAATGGACTTCCAGGGAATCTATCCGTTGGATCTTCTGCGAAGTGCTGTCCTTCATGGCCTTCTGGTGTTCATCCTATTGGAGTAGATGGTTATTCTTGACCTTTTGAGTGGATAATCCCTCTGGACCATTTCCTCCTAAAGTTCTGAAGTGGATTGGTTCTCTGGACCTTCTGTGGTGCTAACTGTCAGCCTCATACCATCTTGTCATTAACCACTAATTGCCTTCCACACTCCCATCAGCCACGGTGGTCAGGTCTCCGTTCATAAACCATATCAATGAGGTCTTTGCACTGTCGACAGCTGGAGGTGCCGCACAGTTCCTGCTGCACGGGGACGCAAAACAAGAAAAATAATATTTATAACTATCTATAAGAATGGATAAAATATATGTAAAGAGATAGAATCCCAATGAGCACAATATTAATGTAAGAGTTATTACTGGAGTATTGAGATGTTACTTATTTTTTATTGCTTATATATGAAAGTATACTTTAAATCCTTTATTTTGATCAAAAAAAGACCAAACTACTGTTCTATGGTTGTAATCCTCTTGTGTTTGAGCTCGCTGTAGATTTTGAGCCAGCATTTGTTTCTCTGTGGAAACGTTGCTTAGCGTAGCCGCTCGCTTGCGTGTTCATGTATCGGTGGCAATGAAAAAAATTCAGCTAATGCATTGCTTTGGTATCGAGCTTTTTGTCGCTATTTTGTTGCATCCATCAGTCTGTGGGCAGAGCGCTGTAGACAGGTGGGTAAAAAGTGTTCGTCAGAGAGGGGAACTGGTCGTTCATCACTGCTGGTTCTTCCAAAGAGGAGAGCTGCTTCTTAAACTCGCTGAGAGATGTATCGTCAGAGCCACCTGATGATCCTGATCGAGGGAAAAGTAAATGGTGACAAGGTTTATATTTTCAGGACTCCAGGCGGATCCTCTGTCTCACATGTAGAACACGACAGGAAGTGCTCACTTCAGCCGTACTCTTCAGTAGTACTCTGAGTACACTGTGTGGTTCAGGTGAGGGATCTGCCCAGGTACATCGTCCACATGATGACTCCCTAGCTGTAAATTTCCCATCCTGTTAGCTTCATTGTTCTTGAACATGAACTACAGACTTCATCCTGGGGAGTTGCAGGTAAAAGTGTTAATGTTTAACCTGCAGCTCTATCGGGCGATTTAGAGCATAAATAACATTTCCTTGTTCCAGCCTGTGGCTGAATCCTCACACTCCCCTGACAGGTTCTCACCGTTTCATCAAGGGAGGAAAATAAAGTTTGTCATTACTGACCTTTTATATTATTGATTATTTATATTTTTATTATTGGCCTTGTCCAGTGAGTGAAGTCTGCAGAACCTTCTGGAAGTTTGTAGAAGACCACTTTGGAGACATGACTGTAGATCCAGAGAAACATTTCCACCTTTGGACCTCCTGACATTGTCTCTGTATCTTGATGAGTCCACTGAGTGAACACTTTGTGTTTCAACCTTTAGTTTTATGTCCTGGCTGCACAGCTGAGCGGCTGGTTCCTCTCTCTGCTAATTGGCTGTCTTCTTTGTGGTGTGTTGATGACATCATGATCAACAAACCTTCATCGGTCACTCATGATGAAGGTTTGTTGGGTCTGCTCTCTGCTCTTCCTCAGCATGTTCAACTAAGTTTGAGGCTTTAGCTATTTGTGGTGTTGCAGTTAATGTTTAGCATGCTGCCAAAAGATGTTAAAAAGTGAAGAATTGTTCCACATCCAGTTAAGAGTGAACGAAGAGTGATTCATGTCACAGTGCCATGAAAGCACCGTTCATCCAAGCACAGCCGGAAAAAACACACCATGAGAACCATCATGTTTTTGTTTTTTAGGAGATTTTTGAGTCTGAATGAAGATGCTTATGGATGGAGTGGATATGATGTTGAATAGAAACCTATTATATATGGAAAAGATTTTATCTGTGATTGTTCTGCTGAACAGACTCAAAGACACAACACATTCGTCATGGACCAGAAACCAACCGCAGAACTCTTTACCTGCTAGAGACGATCTGATTGGACCTAGCACCTGTCAGTCACGTTGTAGGACTCAGCAATGCCTACAGGATAAAATGGTGCTAATTCATCGACTCGAGGTGTCTGAAACGATCAGATCACCCAAAAAATGGAAAATAATCCTGCAGGTGTCCGAATAGCAAAGAAAAGTCTGACTTCTCAGCAAACTCTTCATAAACTTCTCCTGAATGTTTCTGTTTTCCAGAGACTCTGTTTTCTAGACCTGTGATCCTCAGTAAGAGTCCAGCAGATGAGCAGATGCTCGGAGGATGATTTTTCATGACAAAACTACTGACCAGCACTCTGAGACCTGCTGAAACCGGCAGGGATCACGGTTGTTCCCCTCCCTGCAGGCCGAGCCCGTCCAGTTGAGTCCAGTTTCTAACTCCCCCATCGGGACTGTAGCTGATGCAAGCAATCCTTGCTCTGCTCGGCACTCCTACCAGAACCTGCAGCAGGTGGAGAACTGGTTCATGATCCATGAATGCTGGGCTCACCGAGGCTGCAGGCAGGGTTACCACAGATTACTGAAACAAACATGAAAAACCTAACCAACAAAGTCAGAAAATTTCCTCAGTCTGTCAGCGAGCTGAGCATTTGTGACTGGGTGTTCACATGAAAAGATTGTTCCTCTGAACTTCTTACACTGCATCTCTGACAAACGTCCTCCGCATGAGCAATAAAACTCAAACTGACCAAAATAACAGAACTGAAAACAAAAAATGTTAAATTGCAGAGCAGATCAGGACCACCAGCTGCAGGTGGAGGTGATGGAGTGAGGGCACAGGAAGCATGTGGTCAGCTGATCATTAGCTTTAGTGGTGAGAACTTTGAAAACAGATCTTTGAAACAGATCATTTGACAAACAGATCTGGCGGAGACTGCAGCTGTCGGTGGATCTCCTTCAGAAGCTTTTAAAACATACCTGCAACACATTTTAAAATATTTTCAGTTTCAACTTTGTTCTGTTCTTTTTTAACAGAGTTTAAAGGATCTGATAATTGTTTCAAATTTTGAAAACTGATTATGTGTTTTAGCTGCTATTCCAGCTCTCCCTGTTATCTCAAACTGCCCACTAAAGTAAGAGCTTGGACAAGCATTCCCCTGCTAAAATCAGTAGCTGTATCTGCTCCAGCAGTTGAAACTGTTTTCAGGTGTTGACCTTTGACCTGCAGAGAACTCTTTTTTTCGCCTGGGGTTTTAGATCTCCCCTCTGTCAGTAATTTTGTCATGAATGAACTTCTGTACAGCTGCTGCCCCGAGTCGAACCACATTCCTGTTGTTCCTCTTCAGGCTCTGTTTCCGCGTGCCGCCTTGCTGGTTTCCACACTCACACCAGGTGAGAGCAGGCCCCAGGTGTGGTTCAGGTAACTCGGTGACACTGCGTCATGGAAACAGAGCCTGGGGGAGTTCTTTTAATGTCGAGTCGGTGAGCTGGGAACACTGCCAGCAGCCTCACCTGTTCCACAGTGGCCAGGTGAGCGTGCCGCTAACCTGTGCAGGTCACATGATGGGACCTGTTCTACCCCGCCTCTGTGTGAGCTGCACCCTGTGGTGTTTCAAGTCTGACAGACTGTGTTCAAAACATTAAAGAGACGTGTTCAGATTCAGAGAGGCTGACTGCTTTTTCTTCATCCTTCGATGATTGGTTTTCCTCTGACGCGTTGTGTAGCGTCTAATCTGTCTGATCCCTACAATCAGCCAACGCCTCATCCCAAAACCACACAACTCTGCATACAGAGGCCCATTTCTGCCACAATGACACTGACGATTGGGGTAGAGTCACAGAGTTTAATAGCGATGCTGAAATCTAAACAAACAGCTCATTTATAGAAACATCTGAAGTTTACGAACGATTTATTAAGAATAAAATCATTAGCACACAAATCCTCATTAAGACTATTTAAATTTTAAAATCTGGTGTCTGTAGGGATAGCAAGCTATCGTCTGCATCCACAGACTGCATGGGAGCATCTCACACACACACACACACACACACAGATACCCCATGATCAGCAACATCCAATCAAAATCCTCAAATTTCACTCATTAAACCTGATGCTCCGCCTTCCTGGATGGCCTGTTAGTACAGTAACCTCACAGCAGTCACATTATTGGTAACATGCTGCAATGAAAAATGACTCCAAAAGGCTCCAACAGCTCAAAGACAGTCCAGAGGTCCAGTTAGTTAGCAGCTACACCAGCCTGTGTCATCATCCACCTGCCAGTCAAAGAGACCACACCCCCTGATTTATACAGGTGAGTTTAGGAACTATCCTCCCCCCGTAGAGTTGTTATAAAGGAGGGAATTATCTATAGAAACATAATAAGTTGTGCATCAGTCTGTAAACATGTTTATTTCTGCTGTAAATTTTTTACATGGGAGTCTATGGGGACTGACTCACTGCTGCCACCGCTGGACCACACAGGAACTGCAGGTTTCTGTCTTTAATTACTCTCAGTGCCAGCAGGGGGAGCTTCAAGACTAAAGTTTACATGTTTGTGCTCTAACTTTCATAAAGTGAAAATATTCCAAAGGAATGTGTGATGGGTTGAGATCTATCAGGTCGAACTGCTCTGAGATTAAATTATTGATCTTGTTAGTGACCATATTGTTTCACTTTCTGACTTCCTCTCTTTCTCATTGTGACGTTAAATGTTGTGAAGAGCCTCTTGTTTGTTTTTCTTCCCTCAGCTGACAATGGGCGGAACTGAACCCCTCCCTGCACACAAAGCTCCCTACCCCTCCCCCCGGGCTGACTCCTTGGTGACGGCAGCACTTCCTGAAACACCTGGACAGGTGAACAGCTACGGTGTTGACCTACCTGTCGGGCTGTGGCCTGCTACAGGATGAAAATCGACCTCACCGGCGGCCTTAGCGTTGAAATTCAACATCTGTGTGAGTACTGGTTTCATTTGAGAGAGAACTTTAAGGGTTTGATTCCGCTGTTGGTTCCTGTGTGAGAGTTGAAGTTGACACGAAGCTGAAGTGGCTGCAGTCACAATAAATCCCGCACTCTGCTTTAATCGCGCAGGTTCCTCCTGAGAATCACCAGAAATATCTTTCAGCCAAACTCCGTTTAAATTTAATGCCGGTTTAACGTTCATTTTCTCCTCCCTGTTTCACATATGAAAGAAAACACGTCAGGGCCATTTACCTTTGACTGGGATCAAAACAGCTCCGTCCAGTTTATTAAGGAAGGATTTCTTACCTGTGGTCCAAAAAACTGATCGTCTGCCAGAAATCTGCAGTAATTCCTGCTATTTGCCAAAAATGACTGCTTGTATTTAAAGTGCTGTAAATTATTTTTGGCCTTTGATATGTGAAAAATATGTCAAATGTGTCCCTCATGAATGACATCAAGTCGTCTTGAGCCACCAACAACACTCTTGTCTTATCCAGCTAAAAAGTCTCTGATATTAAAAGTGTGTTTTTCAAGAGACATTAAGATGGTTAAGATGGCAGCAGATGTAACGCATTAGTTCAATAAAGATATTTTAAGTGGCCAAAAAGGACTGGATTGGTTATAATTCAGGTACAATAACACAGATTCATACTTATAACATAACTTAATATATAATCCCTCTCAAAATCATGTTTACTACAGTCTGTTTGCCAATATAAGTAAAGACATTACACATATAAAAACCACAGAAACATCGGAAATCACTTTTTGTTACAACACCGGCTTCAGTTTCTCTACCTCAGCTTCGCACAGAAACACACACTTCCCCCATGAATAAAGCACAATCTGCAGCAGTCTCATGTTTGTCTGGAGGCAATTAATCAATCAATAGATCAGTTTGATAGAGAAGGTGATCAGTAGCAGTGCAGTCTGAATACTTTTTGACATTTGCTTTTAAAGGAGCCTGTAACGCGACCCTGAGGTCATTGGGTGAACTGCAGTGCTCTGTAGACTGATAACAGGACCCACTGAAAGTTAAACAGTTGGAGATTAAGCTTACTTTTTGAGCTTACTTGTGGTTCCTAGAGTATTTAAAAGTAGAATGGGAGGCAGAGCCTTCAGCTTTCAGGCCCCTCTTCTGTGGAACCAGCTTCCAGTTTGGATTCAGAAGACAGACACCCTCTCTACTTTTAAGATCAGACTGCAAAGTTTCCTTTTTGCTAAAGCATATAGTTAGGGCTGGATCAGTTGACCCTGAATCCTCCCTTAGTTATGTTGCAATAGGCCTAGACTGCTGGGGGATTCTTCTTCAGTCACCTTTCTCACTCACTTTGTGATAATAGAGTACTCTGACTCTCTTCCACAGCTTGTCTTTTATCCTGTCTTCCTTCTGTCACCCCAACCAGTCGGAGCAGAAGGCCGCCCCTCCCTGAGCCTGGTTCTGCGGAAGTTTCTTCCTGTTAAAAGGGAGTTTTTCCTTCCCACTGTTGCCAAAGTGCTTGCTCATAGGGGGTCATATGATTGTTGGGTTTTTC
>VOQK01024620.1:5785-18385 GCA_015052645.1 Benitochromis conjunctus | reverse complement strand
ATAATAAATAGATATTTTAAAGTGGGTTTTGTCTGCTGCTGCTCTTTTTGTTATTTCCGTTCTTCTTTTAGTTGTACCAGCACCGTAGAAATTTTACTGTTTGTCTTCCTTTTCCCTACTTACAGACTACAGATTTACTTATGGGAACAATTTAGTAACAGACATCAGCACTGAGATTGCCAAATTGCAGACTACTTACAACGCTGCACTCCAAAGCAAGACTGAAGCCAAACAGGAGGTGGTGAAAGAGATCAAGTCGCAGCAAATTGCCAAGTGGGAGCTTGACCATGTGAACAGAAGAAAAAAAGATAACGAAAAACTAATAGACAGAATTGAAACGGAAATAGCAATGTTGGAAACCCACATGCCAATGCTCAGTGAGGGGCTTTTTCTTTATTTATCATGTTAATACATCCAACATAATTGTCACCCAACGATCAACATGTCATTCCTTTTTTTTTGGTTTTCGTCAACAGAGGAGGGTTGCAGACAGTGTATACCGGGCTGGACTGTCATTAACTCCATGTGTTACTTCTTCGCTTTATCTGAGGAACTTTCACGGAGATCATGGATGGATGCCAGACATTTCTGCAAGAGGCAAGGAAGCGACTTATTGGTGATCAACAGCAGAGAGGAACACGTAAGACTCAACAGTTAAACAACACAATGAAACTTACTGACAAAATCACCAGTTCTACTTCTCATGAACAGCGCTAGCATACGTGTATGTTTGTGTGCGTTTTCGTGTACATGTGTATTTCCTATTTTGTCAGATGGCACTTGCTGAAATGGTAAAAATGAATCGAGACCCCTCGAGAGCGATGAGCCAGAGTGGCTTCTGGATCGGACTGAGAGATGCAGATGTGGAAGGAATTTGGACGTGGCTGGATGGGACAAGAGTGGATGAGGGGTATAAATTCTCCTAAAAATCTTAACCCTTAATGACAAAGTGAAAGAAGTTTGCTTGCAAATGTTTTTTGTTTTTTTTAATTCAACAGCTACATAAGTACTCACAGCCTTTGCCATGACACTCAAAATTGAGCTCAGGTGCATCGTGTTTCCACTGATCCCCTGTCAGGTGTTTTTATTAGTTTTTGATTGAAGTCCATTGTGGTAAGGATTGTATCAATGCACAGAGGTGGGAATGGGTACAGAAACATTTCTGCAGCACTGAAAGTCCCAATAATGAGTACAGTGGCTCCATCATCAGTAAATGTAAGTTCGGAACCACCGGCAATCTTCCTGGAGCTGGCCGCCCAGCCAGTCTGAGCAATCAGGGTGGAAAGGCCTTAGTGAAAGAGGTGACCAAGAACTCGATGGTCACTTTAATAGAACTCCAGCGTTGCTTTGTGGGGAGAGGGTAATCTTCCAGCAGACAAGCATTTCTGTGCTAATCAGACCTGCATGGTAGAGTGGCCAGATGGAAGCCACTTGTCAGTAAAAGGCACATGAAACCCCACCTGGCACCTGAAGAACTCTCAATGAGAAACAAAATGCTCTGGTCTGATGAAACAAAGATTTAACTCTTTGGGCTGAATGCCAAGCATCATGTCTGAAGGAAACCAGGGAGGGCTCAGCACCTAGCTAATGCTATTCCTACAGTGAAGCATTGTGGTGGCAGCATCATGCTGTGGGGATGTTTTTCAGCAGCAGGAACTGCAAGACTATTCAGGGTCGAGTTGACGATAACTTGTTCCAGAGCAACAAGTTGTCCATGTACCTCGGACTGGAGTGAAGGTTTGTCTTCCAACAGCACAACAACCCTAAAGGTGGCCAAAGGTGCTTCAACAAAGTATTGAGTACTGAGCAAAGGCTCTGAATACGTATGTACATGTTGTGTTTTTGGTTTTTGTTCTAAATATGTCTGAAAGAATTTCAAGCAAATCTTTCTAACTTTGTTATTATGGGCTATTGTGTAAAATGTTAATGGGAAAAATGAATTGAATCCATTTTGGAATAAAGGCTGCAACATGACAAAATGTGGAAGAAGCGCTATGAATACTTTCTGAATGAACTGTAACCATTATCATGTCAGAGCACACATAAACAACTAAGCAAAGTTACCCATCACTTGTTTCAGATACTGGAATCTTGGCGAGCCTAACAACCAAAACAATGAAGACTGCGCAGCTATGTATCCCAGAGAAAACCCCTTTAATTCATGGAACGACGCTCCATGCAACTGGAACCTGAAATGGATTTGTGAGAGGACACCAAGACCTTTTAGCTCTAGCTTAAATGTTTAAACAGAGAGTCAAATCTGGCTTTAAGGCATGGCTGCATCTTCTGAACTTTTTTTTCTTTATTGTCATGTCTTTTGCAAGAGACTACAAAATGGCAAAGAAGATTCAAATATGAAAAATACATCTGAGTTATAAAGGCATCTACAAAATGTATGTAAATTCTTTAACTGTTACAAATAAAACCTTCACCTTTACTATGTACACATATTTTACTACTGTACAGATTTGTACACTAAAATGCCAGTGTTTCAGAAAAACCTTTACCTGCCCTCTAAACGTCATATGTTAGTTATAGCCCATACATTTACCATTTACATTTATATGGGCTATAACTGAAACACTTCACCTACACATTTTAGATCTAGCGTTTCACCAACTACAGCCTTTGGAAACTCCACTGATCTAGAGTTTTACAGAGAACAGTGCAAAAATCAAAGAAACCACCAATGAACATCGATTCTGTATACAACAAAAAGTCAACAACAACTCAAGCTGGAGTCAAATGAGGACAATCACATCATTGTCAAAACAGTTGGAATTACAGTTGGAAATACACTTCACAGGGTTACCACTCTTACAAGTTCTTATATTGCAGATGCACCTAATAAACTGGCATTTAATAAATAAACACAAATCAAAATTAATCCCACTTTGTCAATTTCCACGGCTAACCTACCAAATTACGACTTTTTATAATGACTGGGTTGGTCCCTCACAGCACCGCAAAGTGCTGCCGAAGTTGCTTGAGAAGCTGCTGAGTGTCGACGTGTTCTGGGAAAGCGTCTTCAGATTTTTGGGCTGCACTGTAGCTGCTCTGAAGGTCCCCAAGCTGGACACAGACAAGAAAATGTAAAGACACTTTGTCACTCTTAATTGCACTGCATGATTTGGCTGGATATTGACAGGGATAAATTACCTTTTCAGAGAGAATGGAGAGATTGAAGTGTGGCTCGTACATATGAGGGGCCAGTGATGCAGCAGTCTGAAGGAAGGCTTTCGACTGGATTAAGGCAGGGAAACAATTAACAGCTGACATGAAAATCTATATGAAAAATGCAGTGTTTACATATTTTCAGTTTTATTTTTCTTAATCGGAGCAATCCTTACATCACTCATCATTAGGAGCCATCATCATTATCACTATGAAAAATGCTGGAAAACCCTGAAAATGTCGTCTTTTAGTTCATGTTGGCAGAAGAAGTGATAAGCAGGTGGATTGCACATGCTCATTGTGCTACTGTAAAAATAAAATGCCATATATCTAATGACGCTTTGTCTCACATCTGGCTATTATTGCTAAATTGCTTCATTGCCTACCTCTTTGTTGGAGTAACAGGGGCTTATTGTGTGTTGGATTTATATTACACAAGTATAATTTGAGAGATGTCTTTTGATAATATGGGCTAGATTACAGTTTATATGACGCTAATAACTACATTTTAGTGATTTTCTAATAATGGGCTGTGTTACATCACATTAGAGGTCAGAAAGAACACCATTGTGATTTCATACCTCATATTTTAGCAGCTTAACAAAGGCGATGATTCAAAACTATGTCTTTACCTGTTCAATGTGACCTTTTCGCAGCTCCAGCACAGCCAGGTTGTTGTAGGCTTCAGCATGGTCATTATTAAATGCCAAAGTCAGTTTAAAGCACTGATAGGCCAATGTCAAGTCCCCTATTCCCTGTAAACACAGAGCATACGATCTAAGATTGTCATTTTGATGAACTAAGTTTCAAATTATGTTAACTGTAAACCATATATGGAAGTGAAACATATTAAATCATTTTCTGTTAACTCACTACAGCCACATGTCCTATGTTGTACCAGACATCAGCCTGCTCTTCATCATTGGACACCAGGGCCAGAGCCCTCTCGAACGAGGACAGAGTCATATCGTACTGCTGGGCGTAGAAACAGCACAGGCCCAGGTTGTTGTACAGTTGGCAATTATACACTCCCATCTGGAGCAGCCGTCTAGCAAAGGGTGAAACATATTCAATCACAGATGGACTATAAAATCTCATCACATAAATTGTAACAACATATTACACAAATTGTACAGAAAGGTTTGTCTGACCTATAGAACCGCAGGGCAATCTCGGGCTGATCTGTATAGAAGTGATTGCTGCCTATGCAGGCTATGGCCTCCACGTGAGTGTTGTCCTGCTTCAGGACATCTTTGTAGTATTCTGTCGCTGATGAAATGTTGTTCATCTCCTGTCAAAATACCGTATTACAGACAATTAATTAATTAATGGATGGATATCTTTAATGATTCATGCTGCCGTTAAGGTTATACTCCATATAGCTATGGTGGAAAGTTTAGTCATAAGTCCAGTGGTTCCCAAATAGCTTGGAGGCAAGTCCTTAAGATTGTTTGTCAACCAAACACCATTACTGTAACTGAAAGTCCTTTTGTTTTTAACCACCGCAATTTAAGGACTTTATTTAAAAATATTGCAAAGAAGCTGGGAGTGAAAATAAAATAAATGCTGTTGTTAAAGCTGGCTTCCTTTAACCACGACTGCTTGCAAAGGTGAAGGCATTTCTGCACTTCAGAGACTGAAAATGTTATTCATGCCTTAATTAAGTCCAGACTTGACCATTAACAGTGTCCTTTCAGGTGTCAGCCTGTCACTGCTTGGCCAACTGAAGCTGGCCGGCTCTTAACTGGCAAGTGTAAGCAAGACCACACATCACTCGTATTAGTTTCCTTTATTGGTTGTCAGTAAGTTTTAATTTTTTTCTTTGATTTTAAGTAATTGCAGGGGTTAGCACCTCCTTAGCTCTCTCATCTGAGCAGGTCTGCTAAGCAGATGCTCTTAACTGTCCCGAGATCCAGATTAAAACAAAGAGGAAATCAGAGGTTTAAAGTAGCTTCTCCTACATTGTGGAACAAACTGCCTCTTTACATCAGGGACATTAGACATTTTTGAAAACTGTCTTTGGTTTTTACACTAGACTAAGTTCTAATTGTGCTTTTTTCTGTTTGTTTTTTTTCATTTTGTTTTCTTTATTTAACCAGTTTTATTGTCTTATTATTTTATCACATTTTATTCTTTTAGCTGTAAAGCACTTTGGTCTACATCATAAAAACATTTAACTCGACTTAACTGCACAAAAAGCAACAACTTACATTTAAGTTTAATATACTAGAACACATCAGCGTCCCTGATTGGGGAGGATAAATTCTGTGATGATGTAAAGCTGAACAATTTCATCTGAAAGGAAAACCACACAAAATAATCTAAAAGGGAAAAAACTGTTATAAAAAACCACTGTGAAGAAACTACATCTTATGGATCCAGCTGAGAGTGCCAAACAAGCTAAAGAGCCACTCTAAAACCTGAAATCACTTCTAAGAGACACTCTGCGTGCTGGAAAAGAGCTTTGGATGTGAACAAGAGGCAGTTAGAATTTGTCTGGATTGTGTTAAAGTGCCTGATAAGGAGTGGTTATAGTGGTTATGTGATATCTGACAATACAATTAAATAGAAAAACCAATGATATTCGAGAGGATGATGGGATACTGTACCTCATGGATACGAGCTATTCCTGTTAGAAGGGTAACCTCTCCAGGGAAGTGGTCCAGGCCTTGCTTGAAAAGACTGAGAGCCGTTATTGGCTGATCCATGCGCTGATAAACCTAAAGGAAAATGAAAACAAGGACAGGACTGTAAACATTGCTTTACAGAAAGAACCTTAAAATGTACAAACTCTTGGCAATAATCACTACCTTTGCGAGATACAGATATGTGTCTACCATCTCTTGGTGGTTGAGAGCTGATCGAAACTGTTTTTCTGCTTCTCTATATAAACCAAGCCTAAGAGGAGAGAAACAGACATTACATAATTTCATATACATAAATGTTAATTTAATCAGCCATTGCAGTTGAATAATATGAAGGATAGTGCATTACTTGCCTGTAGTAACATTTTCCCAGCTGAACTTTCCACCACCAGTCTTTGAACTGTGCATGTTCAGTAGCTTGAGCAGCTAAATCCAAAGCCTGTACAAGAAATATCATATTTCTTTACATACAGTCCTGTCATCTAATGCGTGGTAATTTTCTTTACACTGCAGATTTGTGTATCGCTTACATTTTTCACATCATTTTCATGATGGAAGATGTACTCAAATAATGTCTGTGGAGAAAGAAGATTGCTTCACGTGCAGGAAAAACACAATGAAAAACAACTGATAAATGTCTGGAAGTCACAGTTTGAGTCTTACCCTAGATAAATTGGGTTTTTGGGAATACTTGGCCAGATTAAGTCTAGACAAGTTTATAAATGGTCCTTCGGGATTTGTTAACATTGAAGCCTAGAAAAACAATAAGAAAATAGGCCAGGCAAAGAATTACAGGCTTTCAGTGTAACACAATAAATAATAAATTAAATGTTGTTATCAGTCTTACATATGCTGCATAAATTAACTTGAGAAAATGCAATAGAAGCAGGCATGTGTCAAACGTGGCCTTTATTTCCAGTAGGAATACTCACTGTCCCCAGCCGAATGAATCTACCAGAAGAAGCGGTGACAGGACGAGCTGTGCTCGCAGTACGTGGGGTTCTGATGGCCTGCTCCATTGTCCCAGGGCGCCCGGACTGTGTGCTGGGTCTCACAAATCCTGTTATAGGGCGTCCTGATTGTGTCATGGGCCTAGATTTCAGGAAAAAAAAATCTAATCAGAGATCAATCACAAAGGCCTCATCAGTTTGATTTTTTTGTTTTTGTTGTCTTGAAAAACCTACCTGACAGCTGGTGTGGGACCTCCACCATGACATGTTCCAGGAAGTCTCAGTGATGTTCCAGGTCCTTGCAGAGATCAAGTGTTATAAAAAATGTACAAATCAAGAAAATATTCAAATGATTAATTTACTTAATTGTGGAATTCGGAAGAAATGTTTAAACCTACGTGCAACTTGAGCAATAGAGCTTTCATCCAGCATCATCTCAGCAATTCCCTCCTGGTCGACCTCGATTTCATCTATATAAACCATTTCTGTAAGAGCACGGGTTTTCAAGCTCCATGCAGCCTATGATACACGCACACACACACACACACACACACACACACACACACACACACATCTCAGTCAAGTAAAATATTTGACATTTATTTCACATTTATGTAGAAGAAGGCATAATACAGCCAGGAGCTACAACACAAATTATCTATAAAAAAAGATCAAAATGAGATGGAAAACAGAGATATGTGCAGTCATGGTTACCTCTGAGATAAGCAAGGATGAGTCCTTAAGATAGAGTGCAGACAGTTAGCGAGAGAAGAGCAAAGAGATTTAAGAAAAATGTGAAAAAATGGAAAGAAAGTAGAACGAACATAAGATAAGATAGAAAGGAGACTTGAAATGCAAGGTAGCGTATAGCAATCGCTACTAAGCTTATAATAAACTGAATAAGTATGATGAAATGCTACGTTAGTTAGATATTATAAACTACACTAGCTCGACTAATCAGGATTATGCAGCAGGTTGTCCAGCCGTCCATCGGTAGCAAGCTAGGCTAACCGTGCTAACATCACCACAGTACCTGGTCGTACGGGTTGTCTTGTAATATTTTCGTACAAATATCAGAACACTGTTGGAGTTTCCGCCTCCTGAAATAGCTCCACGCCAGAAACAAGGGGTCCATCGTCACTTCCATTGCTTTTGCTAGTCAGGGAGAAATAATGTAGATCTAAAAGTCAGTTAGCAAGCTGCTAAGAGAAGCTGGGATGAAGGCGAAACCGAGGCTTCCTCTGTCGCTCGGCAACAGCCTAGGAGGGCGGTCCTTCACTGCCGCAATTTCCTTTAAAGAACTGAATAAAATTAAATTAAATTAAATTAATGGGACAACACTAGTCTTTTTAAAATTCATTAATTCAATTTTAATTTACAAGAAATATAGATCGAATAAATTAAATCCAAATTAAAATATAAATCTGTGAAAGCGGTTAATTTAGGTGAGTAAAAACCTCTAAAGAAAGAGCTTTCTTACTCATAACTCTTTATTTAAGTCATGAAACACGCTGCACTTAAATGAAAATTGTGAATACTTGAATGGACTAAGTAACACATAATTTTTAAACAATAAAAAATTCAACAAACTGTTTTTTGGTAAGTTTCCAATTATAAGATTGAAAACAACACATTAAGAGCATAAACGCTGACAGTACACCAAAATATTTTCAGAAACACGGTCTAGCACCCGGACTTGCTTCTTGGTCGTGACGAAGTTGTCCTCTCCTGCTTTTTCCTCCTGAATAAGTCAAATCATCTGATTGGATTACGGACTCCTCCGTCATCTTTGTAGGCGGTGCTTGTGGAATAACAGTACAGCTCCATCTTTGTAGGATTTGACAGGAGCTTTGACCCGACTCGAAGAGGACCGCGAGCCCGGGGCTGAAGTGCAAGTAGACTGAATGAAAACACAAGCGTAGAAATCAGTTTCTTAAACAGAGGCAGAGGGCTTTCATCTTAGCAGGCAGCGAGTCTTTTAATTCACATGACCCGCAAAGATGCCCGATTTAAACGCTTGCTCTTGACTCCTGGTTGTTTCCAGTGGAACTAGCCTAATGGGACACGCGGGCTTAAAATAAATCCTTTTTGGTGAATGACACTATATCAGAAAGCCTACGTGATAGCGACAGAGAGACACACACGGAAGTGCGGACATGGCTGACAGGACTGCTCCCAACTGCCACCTGAGACTGGAGTGGGTGTACGGATACCGGGGACATCAGTGCCGCAACAACCTGTACTACACCGCCGCCAAGGAAATTGTCTATTTCGTCGCCGGTGTGGGAGTTGTGTACAACACCCGGGAACACAAGCAGAAATTTTACCTGGGGCACAACGATGACATAATCAGGTAGTAATGACATGTTTATGTAAACATAGAAATGCATTTCAGCACCGTGGACAGCACCAGACTTTCAGCAGAAATGTGCATTGATAGTGTAGAATTGTCATTATTGGTACTGGTGTCACCTTGTGCAGTGTAATGTGATATTTTTCAGCTCCATGGGGAGTGCACCCCTACTTAGCAGCATCCCCATAGTTTGCTGTGGGTTCAATATTTTGCTCAAGGGCACTCCAGCAAACCAAGGGGTCCTTTGAAGACTTCTCTTGCTCCCATGGTGGAAGGAACCACTACATTAACATTAATCACTGTACAGAAACTAATATTTTAAAAAATTATTTTGTTGAGTTCCTGTTTATGCTTTAAAATGGTTTCTCACCGAACAATCTACTTTTAAATAATGTCATCCTGAGAAAAGCAACAAACCATTCATCCAAAAAGAGGTTTAATATAAAATATTTGACATTGATTCTCAACCTTTGGTCATTTTTAAAAGAACGGTTGAAAGTGTAGTCAGTAAAGTGGGCATCTTTTCCTCTGTGCAGTCCAATACTAATGTGCAGTATCTGAAAAACGCACTTGAACAAAGCTGTCCTTGATGGAATCCTTGAATTGGAACATTGAGCTAATAAGGGATTTAGTAGCTCACCTCTGCATCCCAGGAAAAACCTTGAAACCTCTTTTTAAAATGACAAACATAGCAAAACAGCAATCATTGTGTCACTCATCTTCTTCAGCATGCTGCACAACAATGACCTGTGTCCAGTGGTTTAGCGCTTGTGTTGACATATGTGTGTGTGCGTCTGTGTGTGGGTTGGCCTGGAGATGACTAGCTCTATACTGTGTCGGTAGTCAGCTGGACTCCTGCTCCATTATTAATCGGACAGTAGAGATACTAACCCTCTGCTGCCCTGTGAGTGAAGTGCCTGAGTTCAAATGGTGAGCAGGAGGAGTCACCGACTGAACAATAATCTCATATATGATCTACAAAAGTGGTGAATTGGTGTCAAATCTGCAAATTTGATCAAAGTGTTTGAGTGTGATTTGCAGGAACCACTCATAGCGTGGCCACGTGCTTTTTGTGCAGGCAGGTAGTTTGAACAAGTGCTATGTACTTACAGTGCAAGCTAAATAGGTCCCTTAAGCTGTCTTTTATTAAATGCCAAGTAATAGCAATTTTAAAGGCCTCAAAGGAGTGCTTGTGAAGCTCTTTTAAATATTGCTTTTGAATAGGACTTCTGCAGCACAACCAGGAGTAGTGCTCACCATATTCAGAGCTGAGTTCTGACGTTGCACAAACTCATGTGGAAGAGAAGTGGCTTCTTCAGAGGGACTTCAAATTCAAATAATATATATATTTCTCAAATGTTAAAAAAATTAAATATTAGAAATATATTTTGGCAGCAGGAATTGGACATTGAAAGATTATCAAAAAAACCCCAACTAATTTTAGAAGTTTTATTGAGGGTATAATGTGGTTATTTCATGGACTCATTAAGTTATGTTAGCTCAAAATGCTGAAATATAATAACTTGAATGAAAAAGTGTAAAATTTCAACCCACGCAGATATACCTAGGGCGTTTCTAACTCTTGAGTATTTTCGTATTTTCACAGGTTAAATATTGCACAGCTCACTTTGAGGCGGTCACATGGGAACTTTTGTCAGATTAAACTGATTTTATATGGAATAAGCCATTTTTTTCTCTTGGTTTTATTCGCCCTGAAGCCTGTTTTAACTGGTCTCCAAGTAACGTGGAAGAGCTAATAGGAAGGTTTACACATGAATGAAAGACTGAGCAGACAGTGATGCAGTAGTCTAGCCTTCTTTTGGTTGGCCTTTTAGGCGGTTTAGTAATGCTTTGTTAGAAATGTAAATAAACACATTACTGGGTGATAACAGAATAGACCTGGGAGACTGTTAACAACCTCCAGTTAGAGCAGAGTACTGTGAGGCGCATCATTAGAGCGGTTGCCTTGTTAAAACTGTTTTTTGCTATTCTTTCCTCAAATCTGCTGTTGTTCCCAACTGCTTTTATTCAAGTCAGAAACTCTAAGAGCCTGAGGCTCCTGCTAAACCTCAGCAGAAACAGAGTTTTTCCTGCATATAAAAAAGTCTTGGCTCCCACCCAAGAAAAATCATTAGGACTGTGATTAAAAATACTCTTCACTCTTCACAAGTATCTTTTATAACCTGGGTTTAAGTTACATATAAATGCTTTCTTTTTTTGCTTATCAAATGTCCGGAAACATTAGAAAAATGAACAGAATTCTATCAGGAAACGTAATACAGGCTCTTTGGCTTAACTGTATACAAGCCAATCATGCTTATGTGTGTAGTAGGTATGATTGGTCTGATTGGTAAGCAGACCCTGAAGCCAGGAAATACCCTGGGAAGGTTGGCTATACTGCTGGCATGCACCACTTCAAAAGCCATTAGTTTTTTGGGTTTTTCTCCCTACCAATCGTTAACATGGTTAACACATTCACCTTACATGTGAAAGATCCCTGGGAGATCACAAACCCTGCCTCAGGGGTCACAAGCTAATGCACTCCAAGTGTCAGTGCCAACCTCTGATAAAAAGGAGAGTTGCATCAGGAAGAGCCAGTCGGCATAAAATCTGTGCCAAATCAAATATGCTGATCCATCCACCGTGGCGAACCTTTGGGAACTAAAGGAGTAGCTGAAAGCACCATTAATGAAAAAATAAAGGTCAGGCAAACTCGTTTTCACTTTAGTCTCACCTCATATTTTTCACCTGGTTGTCTGAGCCACAGTTTGAGAACCAAAGGTCTATACTACAGAGCTTAATGCCCAACACATACTGTCCACGCAAAGACCGATTCACGAAAATACATTTAAAGCAAAGGCAACAGCGGGCTACATGTGTAACTGATAGTAGCCTTGCTCACTCCCATCAGCCTTATGGGGAAAAAAAGAGGCTGATCTTTATCTGCCATGTTCAATGATAGTTTGGTCAGTAGTTGGAAAGGGGGGAATAAATAATAAAAACTAAACAGACAAAAAAATACAATGGCACTGGCACAGGCTAAATTGCTAGTTTTAAAGCACGTGTGCTGGTATTGTCCTAGAATTTCACAGTCGGTGGATTTCTAATTGAGTTACCCATGACCCAAACAGCACACTCAATGCAGGGATAAAGAGACTGTTAGGAAAGCACATACTTGCGGGACGTTTCCTGTACTTAAAAACCTTGGCACAAAGAGGTTTTAGCCTCCTCTACAAAGGAAATGGTTTTTAGGGTTTTAATAAAAATAATTTTAAATCAATTATTTTTAACTGGAGTTGGGCAGAAATAACAGAGAACTACGCAGATTCTTGCAGGGCAATCATGCTTACTTGCGTAGTCAACCCCAAAGGTCAATTTGAGGCAGAAAAATCCCTCATTTGTTGCATTTTATTTCATTTGTGGGTGTAAATTCACAAACGCGTGGGAGGAGAGAGCGGTAAGACTTCTGAGGCATGGC
>VOQK01024616.1:3142-13425 GCA_015052645.1 Benitochromis conjunctus | reverse complement strand
AAAAGCCATATGTAAACATGGTTACAGTGTGTGTCAACAAAGCAGGAAATGCCATAAGACACTTTGTGGAACAGATGAATCATAAGGAAGACTACATCAGTGTTTTGTATGGGTTGGTGGCATTGATTACACACTGGTAGTTTTAAACCTAGGCACTAAGGAAGAAAGATGGAGCGGACAGAGGGAAGGGAAGACTGACACAATATATTTTTGGGCAGATCAACCACTTCTCATATTCATCCTAACCTCATGAGGCATTTCTGAATATCTCGCCAAGCTTGTACCACAATGATTGTACAACAGTTTTAAAAAGATACAAATTCCAAGAATTTTGAGAAATAAATTTGACCAAAAAACAACCGTATTGAAATGATTCCAACAGCAGGGGGCAGCAAAGGCTGAACTGATGAATAAATCGCAAACGTCACGGTGACAGTCAGTCATCCAGCTGTGTGTGTGTGCACGGTGTGTCTGGGGGGTGGGGATGGGGTTGAAGACTTTAAAAAGAATAAATTTTGTGCGCAAAACATTTCAGATGTCAAAATATTCTATATCAAAAAATATGTGGTGTTCAAGTCTAGAGCTCTGTACTATAAAATCTGCTGCATTGAACACTAATGAACTGCCTGCCAGTATTTCTTAAAACCTGACAGATTTACCCATGGCACGCTCTCTCACACACACGCATACACACCCACACATAAACACAAGCAGAATTAATCTAGATTTAGTGGGTGGAAGATTGCTGTGCTTGATGGAGAGCCAATCTCATGACATTACATAATGCTTTTCCCCATCTGTTTTCATTAGAAGTTAATCTATACAGACCAACTGTCAGTTTCTGGTATGATCCTGACATGTCAAAATCACACACCATTAATTTTAAAACTTTAGTTAAAGTGCAAACTCATTATCCCAGATAGTTGTTTATCTTGAGATTTGCACATGTGACAGATATTTTAAAAATGAATAAATGAAGAGCTGGCAGCAGAGCTATAGGCAGAATAGTCTCCGCTATATCTGAAAGTTCGGAATAACCCATTAAAAACAAGCCGGTTTAACAATAACTCATTGTGTTATTGCCCTTTATAACTAATCAAAGTGTTTGTGCAAAGTAAATACAACAGAAATATGCTTTCACTAACGTGTATCATAGCCTCCCCTTGTTTGTTATTGCTTTGGAGTCTGAGGAGCTGAGCAGAGGTCAGCTTATATACTTCCACATGTCAACCTGATCACTTGCTTCTAATGATTCTCATTACTGACCTGCATTTAAAGACCAGCTCAAGCACCCAGTCTCTACCACATTGTCTGGCTCCTTAGTGTGGTAATGAGATTCATCTATTCTGCTACTCCTGTAACCCTGTCATTTCTATATGCTAACTAATTTGTTTCCCCCGTTTCATGGCTGAAATGTGGAATGCTTACCAGAATTACCTACCAGTTTTCGTTGAACTCATCCACTTCTCCTTTAAATCTTCCTTTGAACACTCACCCAACTGCTCACTCTCCATTCTTTATTCCTACAGAAAAACAAACCAGTCCCTATGCTCTTCAAGTAAGGTATCACTCTCACATTCTCCACCTCCCAATGGTCAACACTTGGCAAAAATCACAGCTTGGATCTCCTGGACTAACTGCTCTCCCCTCTCTCCCAGAATCTCCTCTCCCATGGCCCCATGGCTTCTTGGGGCCTGCTGATGCTTTGTTTCAAAATGCCACGTCAACCTCTCCAGAGGTTTTTTTGCTGGGAAGCTGTGGTGGTATCCTGCTCCAGTGCTCCTTGGACATCTCATACTTGCTCACACTCCTCTTCATTAGCTCACCCCTTACATTATTTTACCTAGTGGATCTCTCTGGAGATAAAGCTTTGACCAGGACTGAAGCCCTTTTCCTCTTAAATCCAGTTGAAATGTACCCCTTTTAATTACTTTTGGAAGGACTTTTTAATCACCCTTTAGTGACGGAGATGGAGTCAGAAGGTTATTAAATTTGAGGTAATCATGGGTGTCAGGATCTGCAGCTGCAGATTGTGTGGGTTGTTTTTGTGAGGACCCAAATGCAGACAAAGAAGGCTAGACTAAAACTTAACGAAAAGCGAGCCATTTATTATGGAAACTGAAAACCATAACTGACCAAGCAGAGACCATCCACTTAGTCATTTCTTGAAATTACCCTGAGTACTTGGTTTTCTCATCTCACCACCTAATAAGCCCGTTCTCATAGGATAACCCTGGTGGAAAGTCCTAACCCTTCTATTAATTGCCTGAAAAATGTAAAGAAACTCAAATGGTAAATGGACTGGTTCTTATATAGCTCTTTTCTACTCCGAGCACTCAAAGCTCACAATCTGTTCTGTCTTTCTCAATGTCTGCAGTTAGCCATTCCTCAAGCAAAAACTATCTCAGAAAATACTGATCCTAACTTACCAGACTTCTCTTCAGTCAATAAGAGTATCACAATATGGATCAAGTTTTAAGCAAGGGGAAGACATTTATGTCTTCACTGGCCCTAGAACTGTGGCACAGAACTTACTGGAGCTCCCTTGCCCACTGCCCACTTCTTTCCCAGCCTGGGAGGTTGTAGGTGTCCATGGAGAGGTATTTCAGGGAGTCTCCGTGTCATGGTCTGGGTGAGTGCGGGAATATTTGTTTCTGTTTCCGGTCTTCACGGCTGGGAGGCGTCGCCACGCTCTGCACGTCTCCACACCTGCGAGTAATTACGTTGTCAGCATTTAAGACCAGCGCTCACCACTACTCCTCGCCAAGTGATCTGCTAACCCTAGTCACTACTGGTTGTCACAGCCATAGCTCTTAGTAAAGTTTTCATTAGAAAGCCATAACTCTGTTTGCCTTCTACAGCCTTCAGCCAACTGCCATTCCTCATCGTGGACAATATTCACCCTCCTCTGTCACTGGTTTGTTTGGGGCTGCTCAGTTACTCGCAGCTGGCATTCTCTCGACTCACCTGCCTGCCCTCTGACCACCATCTCCGGATTACTAACACAGTATTCTGGCTGCTCACCTGGATCCTTCGATTTCTTCGTCACAACGGCCCTCCGCCTGCATAACTCTAAGGCTAAACAGATTCTGCCTTATTTTTCCCCAGCTGGAAATCTGAAATGAATTATTGAAAGGCCTCTCTTCTCCTTGCAGCATGCCAAGACTCCCGCTTGTATTACCTGGTCTCCATGCCCGTCCTACTTGCCTGATACCTGAGTTTCCAAATTATTTTCATACCATGTTTAATCAGTGTTCTGCTGATTTCATAGCTCTAGAAAACCTAGATCTAGAAAAGTTCTCAGCTATTGTCCTTGTTTCCTCGTTAAATTGCAACAACCTTAGTTCAGAGTAGACACTTTTTGTTTTCTTGACAATTCTGTGCTTTATTGAAATAAAGTCTTGTGAATCACGTTATTTCTGTGCCTTTGTATAACGTGGAATGCTCCATCTGTCTTGTGTGGCTCCGGCCGTGATACTCCGGCTGCATTTCCACCCCTGTGTGAGCCAAGTTCTTTTTTTGTGGCTAAGAAAGATAACACTCCCAGGCCATGCACTGACTTCCAAGGCTTAAAGGCTTAGTCCAGGAGGATCAGAGCAGAAGTTTCTCTGCCTTCTGGGTTGAGCTTGGACTTCCACGCACTCAGTATGGCCATCTCATCAGCCTCATTAATGAGCTACATTTGAGAGCCAGCTTCAGCACCCAGTCTCACCAATGCTACTATAAACTTGTCGTTTCCTTGTCTCTCTACATCAAGTGCCGAACTACTATGGGCACCTAGTCTGTTTCTCGCAGCTTCGGATTGCACACTCAGTCGCAAGTTGCCTAATGTTGCTGTAGTCAGCTGTATCCTTTTGGTGTATTGCCTGTGGTCTTGATGAAATGGTGTCAACGTGGAATTCGCATTTCACACCTTTGATGATAAGTTTGCTCTTGAGGAGATGCTCCAAACCTGCCTTACGTTGGACTCGTATTCTTGGAGGGATTTGAAGAAAGTCAGGATGTTGCCCAAGTAGACAAAAACAAAGTGGTTAATGTAATCCTGAAGGAAGATAACAGGAGCATTAGTCCAACCAAAAGGCATTACAAAGTACTCAAAATGAATATTGAAGGCCATCTTCCACTTGTTCCCCTCCCTTATCCATATGCGTTTCTGAGATCCAATTTGCTGAACATGGTGACTCCCTGTAATAACTCAAAGGCAGAAGTAGAAGCAGTGGCAGAGGGTGTTTGTTCTTAACAGCGAATTTATTAAGGCCTCAGAAGTCGATGCACAGTAAGTGTTATGTCCTTTTTCTCAACGAAAAAAGAATTCTCGACCTAGAGGAGAGGAAGAGCTCCATTGAATGCCAGCAGTTGAGTTTGTTGTGATTCAATGTTATGAGTGTTTGTGTTTAATGTGTGACTCCTCCCACCAGTGGATGGCTGTGGGTTTTTGCCATTTCTCTCTCTCAGGGGTGGACCTGGGTGTGGCTGTTGAGTCATTGGGTGGAGTTGTTCCTGTCCTGGTATTGGTAAACTGGTTGATGCCCCAGTATTTAACCTCCAGCTGTCAGCCACCTCGCCCTCTCTCCTTGACTCCTGCACCACCAACAAAGTGCCAGCTGATTGTCCGTAGTTTAGAGCTTTTTGCGTATGGAAGAAACAACCTGATCTGTAGTGTGTTTGAGTGTGTGTCTTCAGCTACTTAGCTACTGTGTGTGAGTTAAGAGCACCTGTGCAAATAGTTGTTTAAACATCGTATAATTCTGTATTCACTGTATATATTGAGCACTGCAGCATAGTAAGTAGGAATGAGAAGCCCTTTTACTTTGTTGACCCCTTTTCTCATGTTTTGGATAGGAGCATAGGTTAGAGAATTGTCTTTTGTTTGCTTTTGTTTGATAGGGAAGCTTAGGGAACATTAGAAACCTTTTGTTTGTTGTTTTGGGCACTGCTCAAGTCCAACGTTAAATAAATTGCTGCTAGCACCTTCACCTTGCCTTGTTGCTGGCCTTTCTTGGGAGTGGTTGGAGTGGGGGGAGCTGCACCTTCATGTTGGGTCCTGGTTACCCCTAGGCTGGGATGTAACAAGTTGTTATGTATTTTTCCATGGCCTACCTTTCCGGTTTGGATAAACTCTGACTAGTGGGTAATGGTGAACCAGGGAGAAGGTCAATAGCAAAGTTTTAAGGTTTGTGATATGGAAGAGACGGAGCCAGAACTTTTCTGAAAATGTCTGCTAAATATCTAAAACATTTTGGGCCCTTTGGTCTACAAGGGCCTGTATTGAATGAGAATGACTGCTTGATGCAACTTTAGCAAGAATCATTAGCCTAGGTAGGGCAGAAAAACCGTGATTTCCGCAAACAGTTCCCTTACCACTACTCTTGACTAGGTCCTTTTGGTTGCACGGGACAAGAGTTGATTTAATGCCCATTTAACTCACAATAGATTTGGAGTTCCTGGGTCTCTGGTGAAACGCGGCGCAGGCAGTAGCTGAAGCAAAATCTTGGGTGTGGGAGGAGTTCGGAGAGGCCATGGAAAAAGACTTTCGGACTGCCTCAAAGAGATTCTGGCAAACCATCAGGCGACTCAGGAGGGGAAAGCGGTGTTCTACCTGCACTGTGTATAGTGCGGGTGGAGCACTGTTGACTTGACTGTTGTAGGGCTGTCTTGGTTGACACGCCTTTACAATGTTGCGTGGAGATCAGGGGCAGTGCCCCTGGATTGGGAGACCGGGGTGGTGGTTCCCATCTTTAAGAAAGGGGACCGGAGGGTGTGTTCCAACTATAGGGGAATCACACTCCTCAGCCTCCCTGGGAAGGTCTATGCCAGGGTGCTTGAAAGGAGAGTCCATTCGTTAGTCAAACCTCTGATACAGTATTAGGAGCCGGAATCAGACTGTGTGGTATTTTGCGCTTGTGTTTTCCTTGTTTCCCTTTTTTGAGCACAGGTAGGCGGGGTGGCGGTGCTCTGAACCTCTGGCAAATCTGGCTGTCATCAGACGGTCCCAGCGGGAGTGTTTTTAAGGAGCGGCTGAACTGATGCCTGGTGTCGGAGTATTGCTCTTCCAGGAGAGCCGGTGAGCTGCTCGTCTCTACTCGAGTTTCTATGGATTTGTTCTTTCGGGATGCTGCATGGAGTTTTGTTCGTTGTTTTTCAGTCTCTCTCATCTCGTTCCCTCTCCGCACCGCCCCGTCTGATTTTCCCGTGGACCTGCTGGGGTTTGTGATCAGCTGTACCAAGTAAGCACTCCAACTCCCTACATTCTCATTTATGTTTTCGGTTTTCGCTGGACACCCCTAATTTCATCATTTTTTCTCTTAGATTGAGCGTGCCGCCAGTGTGTGGGTGTACCTCCTTCCCCTCTTCACCCTCGGGCCCCGCGTTAAATTGCACATTTCACTTTGTATATACACCATCACTGTAAAATAAACCCTTCTCTGCACCCCGTGCAGAGTCCACCTGCAGCCCCTCATAACACCATCATTGAACAGAGGTGGTAGCTAATGACTCCAGCTATCAACTTTCTACAATGTAGTCCCGAGATCCCTTCTTAGGTGGTTCAACCCTCATTCACATCTTGCCTTGGCTGACCTCAGTAGCTCATCACACACATGATGGTGGAATGGGAAACGTCTCACATAGGTTTCACCTACTGACCTCAGCCAATAGCTTTTTTCACACCTTGGCTCATGTGAGAACTCGTGATCAGTAGCGGGTTTAACGACCCCAGGACCACCTCCAAGGGTGCAGCCCTCACAAGGGGTTTCTCCATTTCACATGAGAGGTGAAAGGTCTGCAAAAACAAAAAGTCCAGTTGTCTTCTTCTCAATCTCTCAAGAGTAGCATGACCCGGGTGGCTGTGAAGCTACACAAACCTCTATTAGTTTTATAAGCCTGTGAAACTTCACATGGACTGTGTATGGGCTGAAAATGTTAAGAAATAAGAGTTAACTCTTTATTGTCACTGCACAGTCATACATAGATTGGAAAATCTATCAACCTAAAGAGAGCTGAATTCAAAGATATGCCCAAAATCAAAGTAAATGGACTGAAACATAATAATCCCAGTGGTGTTCTGTTGAATTCTGTTGGGCCAGTAAATGGAATCAATGTCTTCATCCTCCAGGATGCCAATTCTGCTATTCTATGTCAAATCCCAATCCACGATGCATGGAAGTGAGCACAGGAGGACTGATTGTTTGGTGAGAGACATTTACACCACTTGCTTGCTGCAGCGCTCATCCTATTCCTCCTTGCTCAACTGAAATGATAAATGGACTTTTTCTTACATAGAGCCTTTCTACTCTACCTGAGCACTCAAAGTGTTTTGTACAGCCTGCTTCATTCACATAAGTACTTTCGATCTGTCAGTTGCTCAAGGATATTTGACATGGAGACGAGAGCAGCCAGGGATTGAACCACCAACCTGATTAGCAAATGACATGCTCTACCTCCTGAGCTACAGCAGTTACAGGTCCTGCTGATGGGTTAAGGGCCTTCAATAGCTGTGCCCAGCTCTCCTAGAGTAACTGCCTGTCTCCTGGAATCTCCATCATGCTCATGAGACTGTGCCGGGAGACACAACAAACCTTCTGCCAGTGGCATGAATTGATGTGCCATCGTGAAGGATTTGGACTACCTGTGCAACTTCTATAGAGTCCAGATATCTCCTTATGCTACCAGTAGTGACACTGACCTTAGCCAAATGCAAAACTAGTGAAAACAGCAGAAAAGAGAAGAGGGAAAAATGTCGGTGGCCTCCACCTGTAAAACCTGTTTTGGGGTCAGTCTTATTGTTGCCCCTCTACTGCACCTGCTGTAATATCATTAAAACCAAAGCAACTGAAACCAATTAGCAACCCCCTCTGCTACTTAACTGACCAGATCATAGCCCAGACGTTCAACTGACCTAAGTCTATACTCTGATTAGACGTGTTCCTTTAACTATTTTGGAGCGGTGTATATGCTGGAGTTATATCCAATCCATTCTCTGCACTTTACTTTATATTTGTAGGTCATAGCAGATGGATGTTCATTAAAGAACCATTGGCTCAGTGCAGTGGAGCAGGCCAGAGTCAGTCAGGATGGCTGGTCTCACTGACTCCATCCATCCTCTTCACTCCCCTGCTTCTCCACCCTCCTGCTGCCCCATTCTCTCCTCGATCACTTGAGGTTGATGCTCACAGTAGTGCCCTTGAGAACAAAGGTTAGAAAACCTCAGCACCGTAAAGCTGCATGTGTCTGCAGTTACTCTGATTATTCATATGCACTGTATTATTTTCTTTGATCATCATCTTTGTACCAGGGTGCTATACCAGCTCATGTATTTTCATGAGTTTACAAACAGTCATATCAATATGTATTTTGTTTGTTTTAGGTTTCTTTCCTAATAAAATGAACGTAGCATTTACAATAGAGACCATTTGCTGTAATCTTTCATGCAGTGGGTCATCATGTTTATGTGCTTTAGTCATTTTACAGTTCAAGTGGAGGAGTCAGTGATCACAGTCTCAAAGAAAGCTGTGCCTTACTGCTCCAACCATCATGTTTCAAAAGGTACAACTTTTACTCTGAAGGCAAACAGTATCCTGCTCATCAGTTGAAAGTATATCCTACTTATATAGAATAAGGGACAAATGGAAAATAGGACCAGCAGATATAATGTCAGACTGGTCCATTTTTAAGCATACTCAGCTGTCGTGAACGTAAAAACAGAAAAAGCTAGGACAGAAGAATCATTTAAGCTTGTACTTTTGAACACAGACACATACATGAACAAATACAAAAATAAACCTGTTTGTGTACAAAACCAAACCCAAATCATCAACCATGCACATTTGTTCTCTCTGCTGTCACAGTCTGACACACAAACAGACACACTTATGGACAAAAGCATGTGTCAGCTGTCTGGCCTGTTAGCCTCACATGATAAAGTAGAAAGAAGTGAGAGTCTCCCTCTGTTTCAGCTTCCTGTTTCTGTCTGTTGTTACTCCCCTGCTCCCTTTATCCTCTGCAGCTGTACATCCAGCTCCATTAGCTGCCTGTATGAGTCCCTCTCAGCAGATAAATCATTCATCCCCTGGCGGCCGGTTGCTCTGCAGCTCGGTGCACTGCTGCAGACTCCCCTGTTTGCGTGGGAATGATGTGTTATGAGCTGCATCCACATGACCTTGTTTTGACACTGCGGAGAATAGCTGGCTGTTTGGGCTCTGCAGCGAGCCTCATCACTCCACCCTCCAGTTTCTGCATGGATTGTTTTCCAGACAATGACCACAGAAGTTCACACGCGCTGCCGAGCAGGATGCTGCGCCGCTGTGTCATCAGTTAACGATCTTGCTTTCCCTACCTGAGTGCCTGGAGCAAACTTCTATCAGGGACATTGTGTTAAGAGGAAGGGACTGGGCGAGGGGGCATTAGAGACCCGCTGAAGGGCCAGAACACCAAGTATTTTAGGGCTCAGGCAAATCAGATTGTTTACAACACAACAGTGAAACTGTTTATTGGGAGCTGAGGTGATAATTCATTTCTGCTGACAGCATGATGATATAAGATATCCACCGAATTGTGGTTTGGCCAAAGATCAGCCTTTGTCCGACCAGAGTAGACTGCAGTGTGCCTCTAACTTACTTTTAGGACACTGCTACTTTGACGGTAGGATGCGACTGGCTTGTGACACTTAGGCTGTGTCAATTTCCACAGTCATGGACTCTTTTAGGAAGACTTTAAAATTGTCAACTTTGTGTTTAATGAATAAATATATCATATGATCACTGCTTGTTAAATGCTGACACAGCTTGACATCTTTTAGTCTGCCCTTTTTACTTTTAGCCCCTTTAATATAAACCCTCACAGACTTCACTAGCAGGTTTCCACAGAGTGCTTTCTATGACAGCGCCTTTAATCCAGAGAATTTAGTCTTATGGGAATTCACTGTTGTTCAATATTCATGCCTGAGATCAAATCGAGATATTTGCTCAGGGCCAATCCTCTGTCTCACATTCAGACCCTGAAGCCCAGCTCCTCGCCGTCAGCGACGAGACTCCCTGCTGCTGGAGCCTGTTGATCCTGTCAGCCTGTAGAAGATCTGCCATGGGGCTCATAGGTGGAGATGACACCCGACATATGGGAGAGATAAAGCCTGAGGGCCAGATAGTGTCTGCTTGGCAGTTCTGACTGGTCCGTTAGTGGAGCTGAATGACTTTATAATTGTAGTGGCACTGCCTCTAAAAATGGGTCCAGCTTTCTTTTGAGCATAGTGATGTTTATGCTACTAAAAGCTTTAATTAAGCTTTAAT
>VOQK01024611.1:27591-37661 GCA_015052645.1 Benitochromis conjunctus | reverse complement strand
GGAGAAATCTCAGACGCAAACTGCTGAGTGAGTGAACGCTGGGTACTGTGCTGACCCCCCGTCTCCCCTGGACCGCTGTGACCTCATCTTATTAATGTTCCTCCCTGCCAAAAAACAGGTCTTTCAACCACACGAGAATCCCTGAAATTTACGTCTTGAACACAACCACGTGTATCACGTGTAAACTAAGCCATATTTACACGCCTTACAACAGTGCAAGTCTTCCAAAAGCATCAGAAAGCACTTCTAATCTAGGTGAACGCGTGTTAACAGTGATTATACAAAGATCATAGTATATATTGCGTGGTACAATGAATCTGTAAAAATCGAGATTATTCAGTGAATGCGTGAGACGGGTGTTGAGAAGCCTTTTTGACAAGAGGGCGAAGACCCGGTGCTCGATTTCCACGGTCTTTGGAGCAACTCCCAGCCACTTTGTGTCCAGTCAAAATGTGTGCTTTCCAATTCAACTTAACGTGACTGGTGTGTGCCTGGCTCAGACAGCAGGGTGAGGAGTGGGAGGGGTAATGGTGTCGGAAATTGGAGGCGATGGAGGAACAAGGAGTGTAAGCGTGCGTCAGGAGGGGTCTAGGTTGTGTGTCCTTGTGGTTAAGACAACTTGTTTGGTGTTACTTCCTTTCAGGAGGCAGTGAGTAAAAGTGATCAACTGCAGTTTAAGTGAAAACGTTTGTTGTTGCTAGAAAGCAGATCGATGAACAGATCAGTCGTTAGCGGCCCTGTGAGGTGTGCTGTGTGGGTTGAGCTAAGGAGGCAAGTGTTGTCCTCGGAGGTCCAGATGCAGTCCGTTTCTCTTTTCAGTGGCGTGATGGCTCAGAAGGCAGTGGTGACGGCGTTTCCTCGCCGTGTGCCCAGACGGATCATCTCCCCCGGCACAGTGTCCAGCTGCTCGTACGCCAGCCGCCCCTCCTCACCTGCAAGCAGCCCAAAGAGATTATTAGAAATGATGTGTCCACAGCCGCCTTTCATGTAACTACTGAAGGGGGAGAATGGGGAAAAGCTACAATTTACTGATGGCACACAAACGCCTCATGTGCAGTTAGTTAAAAAGTGAATGTTTTGCAGAGAGGACAGCTATAGAGATACATTCACTAAGTGTGTGTGGGATTGTACTTGTAATCGGGACTGAACTTGCTGGCGTCTTGCTTGCATATTTTGATGGGAATCGGGTAAAACTGGTTGACACTGGTTAAGAATGGAAAGACAGACGAAGGCCAGAAGGACCAAACAAATTTTCTCCAAATATTAGGAATAATAAATCGCTTGGCAAATGAAAGGTCACTGGTTTGAATTTGCGTCAGGAAGGGCATCCGTCATAAAACTTTGCCAAACCAAACATGCGGCGTTCTCTGCTGAGGCGATCTCTTCTGGTGAGGGAGCAGCTAAAAGTAGCTTCTGTTAGGCAAGGTGAAAAATGACCTCCTACTTCTCAGATAGCAGTATTCGTATCCCCACAATCAAAATTATGGCATAAAAAAGGCAACTGAAGGACATAACAAACTGGCAAAAGAAAATATAAGAATCTGCATGTTGAGTTAAACCCCTCAGCGTTTGACAAAAGTTGCGTTCACTGTAAGATTTTAAAGCGTCTGCACAGACAGTGGTAAGGCTCGAGCGTCTGCCCCAGAAAACAAGCAAGAGAAAACATGTTTTTCTTGGAATTTACCGTCAACACTGGAATTAAAAACATATCTTAATAATACTATATTGTGTAAATGACCTCGTGGCAGTGTGTATAAAATGCAGTGGATTTGTTACGCACCGAACGTGAGCAGGGTTTCAATGGCCACGTGACGCAGCTCTTCATCGGCTGAATCGCACAGCGCTACCACCGCCCTGATGCTCTCGACTGCCTGTGAACACACACGCAAGATAAAAATGTAAAAATCCAAATGACATGTTTCTCTTTATTACATAAAACTGTTGTTTGCACAGTTTAGTAAACAACTACTGACCTGCAGACAGCTGAGAGCTGAACAGGCTGCCCTCTGACTCTGTACTCCAGCCTCCGACAGTGCCTGGGTGTAGCACTCCACTGCCTGCAGACACCCAAACAACCATTAAAAATGTGGCTCAAAAGGCAGAAATGGTGCGCCTACAGTTTTCCCTTGAGCATTACTCACCCTGGCCCTGAAGTGCTTGTTTGACGCTCCAGAAGAGAGGTAGTCGGCGGCTGCCTTGTTGACCTGAGGGTCCTCTGCAGTGAGAAGGGAGGCCAGGGCCCTAAGGGTTCTGCTTCCAGGCCAGAGAGATGACAAAGGTACCTCCTCCAGTTCTGCGATACAGCGGGAATAGTCTCCGCTGCACAGGACCTCTGCAAACACCTCTGAGGAGGAAGCCAACGCAGACACGTACAGATTAAACCAAGGATAGGACCAGCTGCAGAGTGGCAAACTGTAACACTCGCAGGCCTCGTCTACACACACAAACCCCCTTTCTACTAAATCCTGATTAGAGGTGAGGTGATCAATCCAGATACATCAATATCAACGCTGTTATTAGTATTGGATTGATACTAGCATGATAGGATCAACACTGTTGGCTGTCACATCAATTTTATTTATAGCCTATAGCACATTTAAACAACAGAAGCTGACCCAAAGTGCTTTAGAGACGGGCACATTTACATTATATATAAAAAAAAACAAAAAAAACAAACGCATGAAAAGCTGTAAGCTGCGTTTTGCTGTGTTAACTAATTATTGCGGAAAGTAAAGGTCACAGTGATTTAGTGATCACTAAAATTAGCTCAGAATTTGCAAATTGCTGATGAGTCATCTGATAAGTCACGAAACACTACTCTTCCCCATGTTGTAGATAAACCATCAAAATATTAGCTCTAATATTTGGATCAGCTTGGAGAAATCTTGGACTTGCACAGGTGGCCGTGTATGCTGTGTAGCAATAAATATCCTCATTTTGCTATTTAGGTTAAGAAAATAAGTCAGTTATTAGAGGACACAGCCAACAACATAGGAATTAGTGTCACAATGCAAGCGTCACAGCTTTTTGCGCACCTTCTTTGGCCAGGTGCAGCAGGTGCGTCTCCATGTCCTGGACTTCATGTTGTAAGGTGTAGCTGTAGAACTGAAACACAGTCAGGACGTCCTGAGAGAGCGCAGCAGCGGGAGGACTCTGTGCCGCCATCAGGTCGCTGCTGTCCACCATCTCACCCACTACCATGCTAATCACTGGAGAGAAGAGAAGAAAGAAATCAGTTCCTAGATAACTGCTTTAACACTTCACATTATTTAGTTTCAGCTATACAAAAAACAAAAACAAAAAAAAATAAAAATCACAATCCTGTGTTCACACAGCCCGCAGTCACAGTTTACTTCATAACATAAACCAGTTTGTTTCTATCCTTTTTCATCAGCTGCATTATATTCTCGGTTAAATGCAGACGTCTAGTTTTTCCCCCTGAGGAGCACATTAAAAACTGTTTACACCCTGAATACGTGAGTCAGTTGAAGCCCTGTCTGTTTGCTGAAACAAAGAAGGGACGAGCAACCTGTATCGGCGCCGTGTGGGCGGTTCTCCTGCAGCACCGCCGTGTAGCGCTGATTCATGTGTTTGAACACTCTGTCTAGCGTGGTGTGGAAAAGTCCCTCAGAGCCGCTGCACTCTGACCACAGAGTCATCAGCTGGGGGCGCTCCACGAGGCCCGGGAGGACTGAGGAAAACAGGGCAGAGCACGAGGTCAGACCCACAAACCCTCAAACCTCCTTCGTGCACCGTAACGATTTGTTTTGGCTGCTTTAAAGTATAAGACATATGTTGTTCTTTGGGATAATTTTCCAGATTATGCTAAAACTACAGAGCCAACTTTGGAGGGGTGAAACATGGGAAAAGACAGGAGGAAAAAAAAACAAAAAAAAAAACACAGTAAAGCAGGACAGCGGCCTTGTTGGAGGAAATCTGGTCTACATGTTTAGATACCCACCATCAGCAGCAGATGTTATTGCTCCCAGTCTGTCCACGCTGATCTCTGCTAACTCCTCTAGCAGCTGGGTCTGTCCTGACAATTTGAGGAGGACACTGCCACGCTGCCACACACTGACCCCACTGGTCAACATCTGCCGTGTTACCAAGAAAAAATGAAAACATGTCAAATGCTACAGAAAGTAGCCGGTGTTTTACTTAAGTGGGATGAATGGTAATCACGATATCAACGATCAGAAGGAGCTCTACCTGTATGAGGTGATTACAGTACTGAAGGTGGATGACAATAGCCACGTCCAGATTCTCATTTCCAGTGGTAAGTGGGAGGGGGCTTCCTGCCACGCTGTTGCCCACCCCGGTGTCCTCTGTCAGGGCTTCGCTCAGGTGTCCTCTGGCTTCTGGATGCTGAGCCCTGAGCGGCAACATACAAGAGTCACCACCGAGGGGCAGCGATGACACACACAGACCGACTGTACGTGTAGTGAGTTTGTTTTTAACAGCATGCTGCTATGAGGCAAAAATGCAGCACATTCTATCGAAACAGTGATGTAAAAGTAAAAAATAACATTTTTCCGCCTGGGATTAGGAGCACAGTTTTGTTGTAGTGAAACTGGCTGCAGTTCTGTTAGTTTTAAGAATTCAACTCTTCAGTGTGTGCCAAGCATTTAACAGTTCTCACAAACGTTTTTGGTATGGTAAAAAAAAACTGCATGTGTATATAAATAAATGAAAATGTAATGTTTTAGCCAATGCAAAATATTACACTCACCCGATCCTCTCTCCATCTGCATCAAAGATCGGAGACCTCTGTGGGGGAATGCTGATGACGGCGTTATCGTCTCCGGTGTCATCGTCATCAAAGTCAGAGGTGTTGAGGAAGTCAAAGCTCTCCAGGGCACTCTCCACAGTCAGACTGAGGCTAGAGGACCGACTCCTGTGACCCGGGAGACGGCACTGGGGAGAAAAGACAGGTTGATGGGCATCCAAAGATTTAAAAAACAAAAAACAAAACAAGTCATTAAAGTCCAAATTAATCCTAGGATGGCAGTTTTTCTGCAAATTTTAGTGCACAAGATCTTCTGTAGATGTTAATAAGAGAGGAAGACTGGGTTTACCTTCAGTAGGTCTTCCAGACGCATCACTTCCTGCTCCAGGTCCTGCAGCTCTCTGCAGCGATGAGTCAGCGACTCTAGTCTGGTCAGCAGGCTGTGGATGGCCTCCTCCAGGCTGCTCTCCAGGAAAGCCCTGCTTCCCTCTCCCGCCCAGCTCAGACTTCCCTCACCCTCAGCAGCGCTCCCACTGGGCGGCATCATTTCCGAGGAAGTCAGCCTCTTCACGAGCTGCTTCGTCAGGCTGCCCGCCTCCTCTGTGTCCAGTTCCACAGGTTTCAGCTCGTCAGCTTGATCCAGGAAGACATCCTCGGGAGCCACTGCGGACAGGTGTCCATCTGAACACAAGGACGGGGCAGCTGAACCACAGTTGGAGCTAGAATTACGCTGAGACTCTGTGCGCTCCCACTCCGAGTCTTCAGCCGCTTCGGCTTCGTCGCTGGCAATGCTGGCACTGGTCCTGCTCCCCCTGCTGCCCGTCTCCCCATCCTCCTCATAGTCCTCCTCCTCCTCCTCCTCCTCCTCCACTAAATGCTCCTCTGCAATGGAATCCTCCCTAGTTGGGAGGATTTGTGTAGGTAATGGTTCTGTTTCCGGAGGAGTGACGGTAATCTCGGGGTTGGACTGGCCCGGGGAGTAGGAGCTCAGGGCAGGGCTGGGGCTCGGCGTAGAGCCAGACGTATCAGAGAAGGTGAAGGACAGACGCTTGCACTCAGCCACACCGCAGCCGCCGTTCTCGAAGACATCGTCTGGCAGTGTGGACTGAAAAGAGAGACAGGAGAATAAATCTGTGCTGCAAACAAGATAAAGGACTAAGATCTGTCTGAAATCAGTGCAACAAAGACAGAAAAGTGCACAAGAAAGCTCCTCTTGTGCAACAAAGATAGAAAAAGAGATGGCAGAGTATACCGAAATCATCCACTTGTGATCAGATCTGAACCCAAGGTAGATTAACAGTGAGGTAAATATAAACAGAAAACATAAGAACAGCTTAACAAACATGCAAACAGACGTGCAAAGAGCCACACATGGCGTTCTGTAGTCCTTAAAAAAAGGGACGAGGTAAACCCAAGTGTGTCCACGTGAGCAGAGAACTACATCCCCATCATGTCAGTGGGGGTAAGAGGGCACACAGAGTCAGGTTAGGAGGGTCACGGGGGCCACAACACACTCACATAAACCTCCAGACTGGATTTGGGCCTTGGCCGCAGTGAGGCCAGGTCACCAAACGAACGACTGCGTCTTAGCTTCTCTAGCAGGGTGTCTCGGAGCATGTGCAGGAAGGAGAAGCGCTGGCGCTCCACGGGGTATGGCTGCCACTTCTTTACACAGTAAAGTCAGGGAAATAAGACAGGGTGTTGGGTATTTGAGGGCAGGTGGGTGAAATGTAGGATATATAAGATGGGGGCAGAGTGTGGGTATAATGGGAATATGCAAAGAAAAGGAGGACAGCAGGGAAACGGGTGAGGGTTAGTTTAAGGGTGGTGCCTGTACGGCTTAAGCATCAACTGAAAAAATAACATGGGGCATGGTTTACATCACAGTGCAGACAGTGCTTGGGTTAGTGTGTGGATCACAGAAAATGATAACAACTTAAAACATGTTTCTCCCCATTACAAGAGGCGGTGTTTTGCTGGACTCACAAAAAAGGAGGTGTCCTGGAAGGTGGGGGTCTCCGGTGTGCCCTGGCTGTAGACAGATACTCGTCTCTGGAGAGCTGCAGCTTTGCTCACGTTGCCAGACGACAGAGTCAGGTCCTCTACGTCGAAGGGGCTGGAGAGGAGGATAAAAAAAAGACAAAGCTCTGAACGACACTGTTTTCACTTGGTTTCAAAATCCTACAAATGGGCAGCTCTAAAAATGTTGTGTAAACAACCACAAAGATTCACTGTGATGCGGTCACTCAAACCACTTCCTGAGGTGGTCTGCTGCAGTGTAAACAACAATATTTCATGATGCGTCATTGATGCACTGCTCCTTTTTGAAAATCAGTACTGAAACATTTGGTGCTGGCACTGGAGCTGTGTTTACAGACCTTTGACCACAGGTGTAAACAGCAAGGCACCTCAGTAGTGTAAAAACCAAGAATGAAGGGGCTGTTACTGTGATGTTTCACCAGCAGATGGCAGGACCCTACAAGGCATGCCCACCGTGACTTTAATGCTGAGACACTAACACCCGTTGTGGATGCTCCAAACATATGGCCAGTCCAGTAACAAGACTAAAATAGTTCTGGACTACCTCTGAACAATCCTGCCACCCAGCAGTGATACCATCTGGTAGGTGCCAACACACTGTGTACCCTAATTTGTGCAACCCCAGTTAGATTCAGCGAGTTTCTACTTACTACCACGTGACTTCCAGGTTGAGTTTGATGGTCCCGAGGTCGTTGACGTCCACAGCCACCACCTGAGGCACGGCAGTGAATAGCTCCTTGGTCTCACAGATGACGCTGCCCACTAGCATGTGAGTGGCCAAACCCTTCAGCTCCGTCACCTGATGGGCACAAACTTCTGTTTGTTTCTCATTTCGGTGCCACAGCGCAATGTTTTAGACACACGGCTATCCGGGTTTGTACAGTACCTTGATGTTAATAAGATCAGTAATGAGGGGCATGAAGACCATCTCATCTCCATCCCAGCTTTGCCTGGAATTCACTTCAATCCTCCCCTTCAGCTTCCACCGCTGGCGACCGTAACGCATGAAGATCTAAAGGAAGGAGCAAAAAGACATTTAACCATATAACTTTATAATGGCTGAAATTATAAGATGAACATTTGGAGTTGTAACTCCCTAAACAATATCAGTTCTATACAAACCTTGTGTTTTTATTCACACAAAGTTTGTACACACACATATACATACATACATACATACATACATACATACATACATACATACATGTGTGTGTGTATTTTATTTTTTATTTTTTTCTTTAGCTGCTCAATGTTTGTCCCACTAAACCAAACAGCTAAGTGCTAACTTTGGATGGTCAATGGTGTTTCACTGAAAGATGGCCAAAGCTGTCACTACATAAATATCATTACAGCGGTTTGAAGCTGAAAGAGTCACTTGTGTCTATCTGTCCTAATCCTGTTAAAAGTGAGTAAAAAAGTGCAGTTTTAATGTCAATATGAAAGTCAGCCATTAGGGCAAAGAAAATGAACTTGCCTCATATTGGTCTCCAGGACAGAGTCGAGCAAATCCTGCCAAACCTGTCAGATAGAAGTGACAGATATTTATATTATTCATAAAGGAAAGAGGAGGAGGAGTGGGGGGGTCACAGTGAGTTAAGCAACCTTAGCTGACTTTCTTATTCTGAATGAATTATTGCACAATGAGACAAGCTGCTTTTAACTATCAAACATATTTCTTGTCTTGACTTTTTTTTGGGATGAAGAGTTTCCAACTTGGTTCATGAGTGAGAAACTTTTGGCTCCAATGGATATAAAACCAACATCTGGATTCTAAGTAATACTCAGTGAGTCTCTTCTATTCCAGTTTGTAAATGACTAAACTTGCACTAATTTCTCATTTAAATCATTCACGCCCCACCTTTCATTTTGATATGAAACTCCCCGAGCAGGTTCTCCAGTTCGCTCTCAAATGCGCTCATGGTCTGGAGAACAGAAAGAGAAAGATAAGACTGATCACACAAACAGCCCTCACAAAAACGAGAACAACAGTAATCAAGTTATCTCTGCAGGCTCTGACAAAGCCGGTCAACACCAAACTACAGAGGAGACGGGAGGGCAGGTCTAAGCCCTCGGCACAGGTGGCGACAGGTGCGCTTGTTATTGGGATTTAAAGGTAAGTATCTGGCTTTGCAGGTTAGTGTTTACAAATCCCTGTAAGCAGTAATCTGTATCATATACTTAGAGTGGGTGTTGTCAGGTGTGACTATGTTTAATGCAGCCTGTTCTGTGTTTATATGTAATCTACAAATATCTCTGATTAAAAGTCATAAAAATTATTGTAACCCTACAATTACAGTAGCTTTTTACACCTTACACAGGACTAAGAGTCTGCAGCTGACAGCACTGAGTACCTCTGTATATTCCTTGTACCGACGATTGACCTCTGCGATACTCTCTTTGGTGCCTTTGGTGGAGGGCGAGGATGAAAAGGCCTGCTTCATCCGGATGGCACCCTCTCTGAGACGGCTCTGGATGCAGAAGGCTTCGTACAGCTCATCCACCTGCACACATACACACAGAGTCCCCTCCATCTTTAATGGATCCTCACGAAATCGCAGGCGGAGTGACACACACGAGACAGAAACTTCTCCAGTTATAAAATAAAGTTATGAACTTCCATGTGCATGAAAACATCCCCAGGGATTCATTCAACGATGGCACAACTTTAGGCTTGTGCAATAACAGCAGAAATAAGCACAGACATGATTAACTTTTGCTTTGCACAGAATTCAAATGATCTGATCACAACATGGTCAATAAGACTGCGCAGGAAATCCAAAACAGAAGAGGCCTGCAGAGGTAAACACAGTAAAAGGCTGACATTACACACGCACAGACAGAAAGACCGACAGGACAGACAAATGGATAAACTGAGGATGAATAAAAATGTCCTGAAGTAAGCTGGCACATACAGCTGCTGTATATCTGTGTAACTCGAGCCCGACGCCTGCACCGTCCCAGTCTGCGAGCCCAGTGGGACACTCCCACGGCGAGGCAGCAGCAGACGGGGTTTAGAGCTCATTTGTCTGCCCGACTGCAGTTTGCAGCACTAGCCTGACCTAACCCAAACCCGCAGGGAGAGGGAACGACTCCATCAACATCCTGCCGTCTCACTGTGAGCTAAAACGTCAGCGTTTCAGCTGACATCAAATCACAATGATACTGAAGCAAAAAGCTCAGCTCAACAGACAGAAACATATTCCACTGTGAAGCCACAGGCGCAGCAGATTTAAATGACTTTATTATGAGCAAAGCTCTGGTAATGAAGTTATTATAATTCTTTATAATAATGCTGTTTCAAATG
>VOQK01024611.1:3558-24727 GCA_015052645.1 Benitochromis conjunctus | reverse complement strand
CGGTCAACCCCCCCCCCCCCCTCCCCCTCACACACACGTATATAGACTCTGTCCCATGCAGGACATCATACGGGTTTGTATTGTGCCACCTGCTTCCTCCATGTGTGCCAATTACTGCTCAGACATCTGCAGGCAGCGCAGGAACAAAAGAGCAGAGCTGATGTGACTCACAAACTAACAACTTGCTGATAGATGATTGTTAAGTCATCCCTCACGGCAGCTGTCCTACACAAAGAGACACGCCTGAGCAAAAACACTGACAAACATGTTCACGCTTACTGCAGCTCAGCTGCTGAAACGCCATTACTTTCTCTTCTTTTTTCCCCCCACTCGCAGTGTCTTTGCTGAACAATGGTTTATTTACACATGCACTGACCAATCACGTACATGTGTCTAAGACATGCGGAGTAGTTCAGGTGCATCCTATATGTTGCTTTTAGCTCTGAAGTGCTCATCACTCCCTTTTGGGGATGAGCAAAAAAATAGAAAAAAAAAAACCTAATCAGCATCAGCTGCCTGATAAAAAAATGCATACTTCCTGTTTGTCCTACATCCTGTAGATCTGTTTGAACCATAATCAGCGTGTTATAAGCCTTCTAATACCATCATACAATACACACGTCTCTCAGACTTTATGTCCTTACCACTACAGCTACTGACACATACAGTTTAAGTCAGTCTGTGGTGATGCTGAAGTTGTTGTTACATTATATTTTCACACACATGTTCTGCCCAATGTCGGGAAAAATGAGGTCGGTACATTGGCCAAAGATGCCCTTGAACACATGTAGCACACAGCAGGTGACAGTCCCCTGCACACATGTGTGTTGTTCCTTTTTCTTTAGAAGAGGGTGCAGTCTGGGTACAGCGGGTAGCAGCACACATGGAGCCCCGTGAACTGGATATTTGTGCTCTCACATGCGGCTCTGTGAAAGTGAGTGATGAAAATGACTTTTCTTTTCTAAACTCCCTGGCAACTCCATTAGAAACACCTGGTCAGCTGCTTGCTGATGCAAATATCTAATCAGCCAATCACATGGAAGCAACTCAATGCATTTAGGCATGTAGACATGATCAAGAGGATATTGTCTCTGGACACTTTGGGCCCTTTAATACCAACTGTGTTACTTTTAATTAGAAGAGAAACTAGAATCTGATTAATTTAAAAATAAAGACAAACCATTTTTCACGTCACAATGTTTGAGACTTTTGCTTCAACGTTTTTATCTCTGATACCCTGCACAAAGTCAGATAGTAAGTATAAATAAAAAACGATTGAATGTTGGGCTTAATTTTAGTTACGCTTCAGCTTTTGAGGCTTTTTACATGGCACGATAAATCGCTATTTCAAATATTTACCCTTTCATTCAAATCTATTTTTGCACGAAGCTTGAAAGAACAGAAGAGCTTGAGAATAACACTAAGCAGTACGTGTTTGTTTAACAGCATCCGTCACAAGACAGAACAAGCGCCGACTCGGATTGTGTTCTTTTTTTTCCTCTCTTATCAAAGTCAAAGCGGAGCAAGCTGCAGATACAATTCCTGAGTTCCCTCTTATTTTCTTCCCCCATCTTTGAGGGCCGTGTCAATCGCTCCTCACTGCAACCTGCCCTGACCCAGATTCCCTGTCGCCTTCATCCCCGCAGAATCGCAGTCAGGCTCTCTGTCTGCCGTGGTGTTGTTTACCTGTGTGTGCTTTTGGGACAAATGCTCTGAAGGTGGGTTTTGTAGTCGGGACGTATGTGAACATAAAGGGTTAACGCCACCCAACAGACGGCCCCATCGAGCTCATCAGGACTTCAAAGGCTCTGTCTCTGGGTAACCATGGTTACCTTTGGAGCTGCGCTGTTGTTTGGGCGTGTGTTCTCTGATTGCCTGCTGTCACATCTGATTTGACGCACAGCGAGGAAGACCATTAAAGCTCCACAAAAGGCGATGTGAAAGAAAAGTCACAACCTTGTAGGGGATTAGTGTCCCCAAATGGCAACCTGTGAGGTGACTACAAAGAGGATACAGGGGGCCAAAAATCCCTACCTGGCAACCTCAGAAAGGATGTTTTTGCTTCAACCATGGAAACAGTTGGAGACTTCCCTAATATATAAACAGATTAGAAGAGCAGGAATGCTAAGCTAATACCTGGCAGCAAAAAGCCAGTGAAGGTACGACTAAAACTGCAGCTTGCTGATTGCTGTGGTTACCCATAGTTTGCATTGAACACCTGACTTGCGTGCAAACACAAACCACTTTCCGAGTGGTGGTGAAACCATGAAAAGCGTGACACCGATAGTAAAAGTCAAAGTAAAAGTTTCACCTTTTGAAACATTTTAGCTGTAGTGGTGAAGCACAGCTTTTCATTTTGAAGGCGAACATTCTCCGTTTCCAGTTTGCTTCACTTTTTTCTTTTGCAAGATTTTCTACCGCTTGACTTGCAGACAATTTGGCATCTTGCACGCAAACTGTGTGTGACCATGGCAACGAAACTTTGTCCACAGATAACAATTTCCATCTAGAACCAACATTTAAACATGTATCAAACTCTCTTGTGTGTAAATCCATATTAAAAATGGGCCCTTAGTAGTACTGGATTCTTTACACAGATCTCTGTTCCTCTGATTTCGGTGTTTATAATAGTGCTGTGCTTGTAGCTGGCTCTCTGTCATGATCGACAGCTACTTTCACACTTCAGTCTTTCCACAGCTCAAAAAAACCCAACAAAAAAACACAAAAACAATTTTTTTTTTCATTTTTCATGTGATGGTAGGTAGGTGTTACCTTAGAACAGCCAACTTGCTGAGTGCTACAGCTAATACTGCACTGATACGGTTTCTAACCAATAAAATAGATGCATTTAAAAAATATCAAACATTTACTGAGAAACAGGCAGAAATATGAATCAGTGCTCTGTTTCCTGGGTGACTGCTTGGATGGGATGAGGCCTCGAATTCCCGTTTCAGGCTTGAAATGAGCTTTTGAATGAATGCCCCCACAGACTTACATCAAAAGGTCAGACCAAAGACTCATATATAGATCGCCTCAAATAATTTCTGTGATTTAGAGACTGACAAGATAATAAATATAGCTGTAAAGAAATCCGAACAGCCTTACCTTGCTAATATGAAACTCCAGTCGTCTCATGTACCTCTCAATGGTTTTGATTTGCTGCAGACAGACGGCACGAGAATTTACAGGTCAGAATTTGGCTTCATTTGGTTTTCTGTTTGCACCACAGATTATAACAAGGTAAGACTTACATATTGTATAACAAAATGTGCAGAAAATACAATGTTCTGTGCAAATATGTTATTACAAGATTCACGCGATACACTCCGTGTGTATCGCGTGAGCGTGTGTTGAGCGTGTGTTACAGTAGACCCTCCCCTCCCATCATCTTACCTTGTCGAGATCATACAGCACTCCCTGGAGAGAAAACACACGCAGACACACACGTAAAATTTGAGTTACTAAAAGGTAGGACAGCTTATACAACGCAGAGCAGATCACATTTATCTGCCATCAAGAAGAAACAGTTTTTCCTGTGTGCACACATCAGGCAGCCACGACGGTGTAAACAATGAAAAATATTTTCCATGTGTGCATTCATAAGGATTAGTTTAAAACTTGATGTAATATATTTGAATTTTTCCATTTTCTTTGTAAAGCATTTCTGGCTTAAGCTGTCAGCGAAATCTCACAGGCTGCAAACATGCGAGGAACGATGTAAGTTAACGCAGAGTCATTCCTCACCAGGCGGGAGTTTCTCTTCATGTCCTTCATCAGAGCTGTGAGTTTGTCCAGCTCCGTTTGATGAACCTCCAGATATTCACTACACAGGGGAAACGGAGAAACACTTCACGCTTTGCATGAAACAAGTCGCTAGCAGTGAATTAAAACACGACTGCAGCAGAAGTTCAGACGCTCGCTAATGTTACGTTCACCGCTACAAAATCACTTAATGACACCAAAAAATACACATAAACATTTACGGAGGTCTTGCATTCAGAGGCAAACGTCAACAAGCGCAAACAGGCTGTAAATGAACAAACTAAAGCTTCTGGTAATTACCCAGGAAGCCCCTACAGCAGGAAAACACACTGCGTAAACATTCTGTATATACAGTTCATGACAAGATCAGACTCCATCCATTATAAAAACACAACCACCAACATTTTTTTTTCGAAGGCTATAAAGAGTGACACATGCACATGTGGGATATGTAAGCAGCACCTCTGTAATACTATCTGTTGAATCAAATTTGCGAACACTGTAGTCGGGAATGCTTCAACAACAGTGTTTACTATATTTACTGACTGACTGCTATATGGCTTCTATATAATTACTAACTTTAAAAGTAACTAGGTCCGGCGTTAAGCATAGAAAGGCTTATTGTGTTTCAGAATTTGTGTCAAGTGTTCAATGTTTTTCCTGTTGCATCCTCCTTACAAATAAGCACACTGATATTTTTTTTTCTGAAACTCTGATAATCAAATAGCCTGGGTTAAGCATTTATCGATGGAAAGTTACCGCTTGTCCACAGCTGTCCAGTGAAAAAAAAAGCATTTCAAAGTACCCTGGAAGACTTCATAGTGTGTACTGTAAGTGAATTTGCTTCGTATTAACTACTTAAGTGTGTACGTAGAACAAGTGGATGAGTTACTTACTCCAGGCCTTGTTTGAGTGCCGTGTAAACCTCCTCCAGTCTCTTGGGCTGCGGCTCTCTGGAGCTGCTTCCTCCCTTGTGGCCTGACAGGTGGGGCTTCTTAGGCTTGGACTGAGGCTTCTTCTGCACTGCAGAGTTCCCCATGAATGAGTTACATCTGCTCACACACACACACAGACACACACACACAGGATAAGTTACCGTTTGCTGGTTGTGCTTCACAAGAAATTCCAAAATCTCATCGCACAGGCCCAAAGGCGCCACCTTCCATATTCTATTTATCTAATATTTATCACAGGATCGCTGCAGCAATTCAAGTGTCAGGCCACCAGCTGCCAATAAAAGCAAGGAGTTATATTTCTAGATTATTTTACACCATCCTGAACATGTCCTTGGACCAGTTACAGCATGAGTTCATCTCATCTGTCAGATGCAGTGGCCTTGTTGACTCTGCTCACACCAAAATAACTCATGCATACATGCCTGCATACACATTTATATGCGACCGACATATTTAGCCTACATATTATTCAAACATTACATTACACAAATACAATCAAACACTCAGACAAAACCTGAGTGGTTAACGAGGGCGTGCAATCACATGCAAACATGTGCTTCCCCCACTCCTAGCTGCCGTTTATCCTCTGCTGGAGTGAACTTACAAACAAGCAGATTTATCCTCCCGGCGATTAACGACATTCAAGTTATCTTTAGTCTCTTCCCTTAAATGACCAAATGTGTGGGAGAATTGAACAAATGTGATCCAGTTACAGAGAGTTGTCATATTTGTATAAAAGGCAGTGAAATGGGTTCAGTTACTTTGATAGAGATTCAGCTTTCTTTAATTTTTTTTACCACGACATAATTTTTTAAAAACCATGAAGTAATTATTTGGAGGAAGAGTTTTCTGTAAAACTACCAGTAGGGGTCCACTGATGGATTATTATGTAGATATGCTCTTATGCGATCTAATTTTCACTGATCAGACAGTTGCAGTCGTTACTTTCATAAGGAGGAAGGTGCTAAATTAACAGCCTTCCAGGATTAATCCAGTAGGAAAAGACCACCTTTGAAAAGTGAGTCATTTTCCAAAACATCCCTACTTTGGATGCACTGAATCTAATGGAGACGGCCTGGTTTAAAACTATAAATGTTTGCATTTTGTGGACTTCAAACTAACTGACATGTCAGAGGTGTCTGTGTGGCTGACACAATGAGATCTTTGAACGTGAATTTCAAAGCATGTCCCATCCACGGTGGCACATGGCCGAGAGGCCAAACGGACAATAACGCGACAGCCTTGCTGCGCCCAGTAAACGGCTAACAACAGCAAACATTTGTCTACAGTATTGTATGAATCATGTGACTAAAACACACCTTGCCTGCATCTTTTTCTCCCTGACAACACGGATCGGTCACTTTCACGCGCGGTCCGTCATTTTATCGTGTCCCCAGAAACACCGCCAACGTGTTTTGCGAGACTTTTTTTTTTTTTTTAAACATATATTGTGTTTTATTCAACTTCCAACGTGTTTTGTGTGCTTTGCGGCATTTTTAGATTTGCTGCTTTTCTTACGTTGCATTGCATTTGACCTCTCAGGGCCACCGTACGTAACATAATCAACCAAAATAATCAGCAAGTTCTGTGGATGTTTTGCTGACTTTAAGGCGTGAGGCTTTGAGTGTGAGCATTTTAGATCTACTAATAACGATAACAACTAAACAAATAATCACCAGTAAAAGCTTCACAGGCTACTGCCCTCCATCAGCCAGAGAAACACAGACGAAGCTTCTTCGCTCATTTAAACCGTAAAACCAAATCACGATGAAGAAGAGGCCCATTATTCCTCAGTAATTATTGTGCTTAACTGCTAGTTGTTATTATATTAGAGAAAACAGATGAATATAGGTAATATAAATGATTGAATGTGCCACAAATGGTAGCTTTTTGATTTTTCATTGACTGACCTATGCCATAGGGGACATAACCATATATGACAGGTTGTAGGTACAACCCTCTGAATGCATTCAAGTTGAAGCCTTTAAGAAAGATTTTACCAGCAACCAAGGAAGGTTTCTCCCATCCACACATCCATCTGTCGCTTACCCAAGTCTGAGTGGTGAGGTCAGGAGTCAAAGCAGAGACGCCCAAACCTCCCTCTCCATGGTTACATCATCCAGATTTTCCAAGGGTGACACCAAGGTGTTCCCAAATCAGCTGTATGACATGTAATCTCTCCAGGATCTCCTGGGTCCTGGACTTGACCATAACACCTCGCTCAAGTGGCACCCAGGAGGAATCCCAGATGCCCGAACCACCTCAACTGCCTCCTTTCGATTTGAAACGAGCTCTTGGGAACAAGCTGATAAGTTGAATGTGTTTTCAGTTAGTCTTCATGCCTAAGACTGTACCATTTCTAAGCCTCATATCTGTGGCTGAAAAAAAGGGCAGAGTTTTCTAAGTGGCAGAACAACCTTACGAGTCTCTCCCTCCTCACATTAATCCATTTTAGGTCACACTCCATCTCTCCCACGCATGCACATCTCAGCTTTTAAAAACATTACGGATTTAGCTGACAAGTGACATTTCCCCAGTCTTAATGAAATGATCCCAGAGTAATTTCAGGGACGCAGCGACAACCAATTCCAGCACTAGACAAGCTGGAACGTGCCACGTTTTGCTGTGTGCCAGCAGCGGCACGAGTGAAGCTTATAGCTGCCACAAATGTAGGGCAACATCGACTGAGAGCGCTGCATAGCCGTGGGGTCATGCAAGCTCTGGTGCTGTAGGGTTTCTTGGCAGGGATATATACAGAAGCATACATGTCAACACTTCCATACAGGAAATCATGCATAATGGTGAATTTATCCTTGTGCTCACAAAGTGCAAATTCTGCATCATGCAATGTGTACACAATGTGCTAACATGCAAAAGTGTACGCATGGACACACACATGGAAAGTCCCTTCTCAATTACAGTAACAAAGGGGCGCACACAGGCGCTGGCACACTCCAGCGGCTTCGGGAGCTATATCTGTGCAGCTTTCCACCTCGCTCATTATCAGGATGATAACTTGTCTGCTGCTGTCAGTCGCCTACACAGCGAGTCATTAGAACCAATTACTCCATTCACTGTCTGAGCAGAGAGAAAGGAGCCACTTCTCTCAGCAGGACCAGGACAGCTGAAGAGGCCCAGACACCGGCAATCAGAAGTATAAGATTATAAGAGATATGGTATATCTGTGAGCAGGCTTTGTCTTGCAATGGTGATGGAGAGCGTTGTCATAGATGAGTCAAACAGGAAAGGACACAGAAGAAACTCTTATCTATCGAGAACTTTATCCATCTCTAACTGTCCGAAACCAACTCCGGGCTATGAACGAGGATACGTCATGTGACACAGTGGAAGAATTGGCTTCTTTCACAGGTCTCAAGATTTGCTGTGGCTCGCTGATCACCATGAAGGCTGGCTCCATATCCCTGAGTCATTAAATTCCTTTTGTCAGAATGAGATCTTTTGTCTTGTCTTTTAGAAGTGATAACTAATATGATTCATACATGGTTGTGAACAGACGTACACACGTCTTCTCCGTGTATAGAGACTAGAATGGAGACTGTATATAGAGTTTTGGTTTTGTGGGTCTAATTTCTCTTTAACCATTTCTGTTTCCACTTGTCAAATTCTCACAGTTATCCCCTCTCTGTCGACAATGCCGACATCACAGACTCTACATGATACTCTATGTGCATGTGTAATCATTTAGCACGGCGAGGTTAGTTTGAATCTTTTCATTCATTTATTTTGTTTTATTGTGATTTAGAAACAGTAGAACGCAAACTTTCTTTTACTAGAACGTCTAACAACAACGTCCAGGTGATGCTTAAGAAGTATCGAGGTAATCGCCATTTGATTTTGGAGCTGCTTTACTTTTCTACTGTTTGTAACCTATTTATTAATCGCTGACGAAGAAGAACAGAAGAAGCACCATGATGTGTCATTTTCAAATCAGTCTTTTATTCACGGTGTGACCCAGATTACGGTTTTAGAAATGAGTAACTCCAGCTCATCATTGCTGAACAGCTTACAAGAGCTGTGCTTACCGTGAGCGTCGTTCCTGTAGTGTGCTGAAGCCCGCAAACGACTGGCTCCGGATTATGCCATTTGGCCCGCCGGGGGAGTGGGTTCCGGTCGCCATGATCTCCGGGACTCGTGACGACACTCCTGCAGAAAAGGCAGATATACCCCCTCGATGAGTTTTCTAAAAATCTATCGACAATGCCTCAACAACATGTGCAGGATTTAGGATCGGGGTCAGTAATGCACGAAACCTTACCAACAATGAGGTTATCTGGAGTGCAGCAAGCACAAAGAAGGCACACTTGGTGATGCTTTACATGTGCGAGCAGCACTCGGAGCCTGTGCCAACATGCCTCAGCTCCTCTGACTTATTTGTCACATACCTCAACCGTTACTGTTATTTCTCAGGTGAATGTCACAAATCATGACGTCTGTTACTTTAAATCAACTATGTGATAATAAGCAATTCATCAGACTGACAGCTGTTTAACGTCACGCAGACGTCACTACGTACGCCACACATCTGCTTCAGTGGGCCATTTTCACCTTCTAATCACCACATTGACGTATTAATTCCACAGACAGCCCAGTGTTTGAGGCGTCTTGTCTTCCACTTCTGTAGTTAAGGCCTTTTCTTTCTTTTTTAAAATCACTGTGCCTATATTTACCAGCAGCAGTCTGTCAGCTTTTAGCCTCTGCTTAAGCTGGAGATGTGGAGTGCAACATGATTCACGTGAGCACTTGGGGAGCAAGCCGAAAATAGACGGCGAAAAAGACAAATTTAGCCGTCAGATAATGATGTAGCAGAGATCAAGCGCCCAAAGGAGGAATCCACTGAGATAACCTGATCACAGTTTCAAACAGCAGTGTGAGAATTTGTCCAGATCGCCGTGCTTCGGCTGCAGCAGGCTGACATTTAAACTCAAAGTGCAGCTTAGAAAAAGTTCAAAGAATTAACCGAGGGCAGCTTCCTCATATCTCACGCTCAAGAAACCCTCAGAAAAAGCAAAAGAACGGAAAATAACAGAAAGTCTTTATAGAGTGAAATCTTTGGTTTGGTGCGTCAGAGGTCAGCGTGGGTCACAGAACAGCTGGAGAAGGTTATACATGTTGCAGAAGGACACCATGATAGGACGACAGAAGAGTCTGAAATCAGGTCCTTTCGATACCAGGACAGGCTTGTTAAATTCGATTCATACACTCAAGGGAAAGCACCATGTTATCAGAGTAATACCCTGCCATCTCCACAGGTGTACAAACATATCTTCACATACTGCAAAGATTTCCTGAACTTTCCTGCACACGCTGCTATTCTTTGCTTTAATCTTTACTCCCACTGCAACATCACAAAGCAAACGGCAATCAGGAACATGCCCGAGTAACAAATAACATCTCAACGTTGGTGACAATAACATGATAACTGTAAACTTTGTGAGTCAGAGGAGGCTCGATCTGTCTTGTTAATCTGTATTGCTTCTCAGCTAAAGGAGATGTACGCCCAATACAGAAATGCCAGAAGGAGAAGAACAGAGAGAGACACATTTGTCACATCAAATTAAACTTTACTAACAAGCAGAGGAGCTTGTCTCAGTATTCAGCTCTCCTCTGCGTCTGCTTCCCCTCCTCTCACAAGTGACGCAAACCATCCCCCCAGGCTTACGAGTTAAATCAACTTTGCCAAATGACGAGAAAACCCTGGATTTGTGCTGCCGTTCGTAATCATACCCTACTTTGGTCCTACTGGATCTGTCCATCTGTATTTCTCCAGAGGACGTCTGTGTGGGGTGGCGGGGCAGCACACACTAAACCTCTGTCTGTGGTACTACAAGCAGCCAAACTAGAAACCTGATATCATCTCCTTTGGACTGAGGGCCACACAAAGAACCAGCACGCGGGCCGAGGAAAGACTAGATCCTTGTTTTGCAGTGAAGCAACAATAATGTAGTGAGACTGATACGGCTGCGACTATTAATAGCAGCTAGCTCACTAGAACACAGAAGACCCTGGCGGATGTGACTGAGTAAGTAGGCGATTTGGACCAATGCATGGACAGATACGTTTTGTCTGGAGTAGTGAGAAAATATAAAATGTATTTTTATTTTTACAGACAGACGACCCAACATTTTATGTTTATTTTTATATTTAAAAAGTGGCTAAATGCATTATCACAATTGTGTTGAAAGGTGTACAAATCAATATTTTCACATTACCAGCCGATCAAATTACTGTGTAATGTAAAACTTGCTACTCTTATTGCACATATTTGCAGTTCTCCTCCAACCAATGACGATCTGCAGACTTTTTTTACTCACTGCTTTGGAGTTTAGGCCTGAAAATCCTCCAGAAATGTTTAAATAATAAGTACAGCAGTCATAAACTCACTTTATACTTCCACCCAGCACTATGATTTTGAGCAGGACTCGGGTCTTGGTGCTGAAACTATGTCTGAACATCAGATACTCCCTTCGCTCGTATTGCGCCACCACTGTCTAGCTGCGCAGAGAACAGAGAGGGAAGGCGTTGCATCCTCGGTTCCCTGTTTTCATTTGTTACTCAACTATTTGTGGCACTTTTCTTGCAACATAGAACAACAGCATTACCTCACAGAAGACATTTCCTAAAACCGTGTGTTGCTCTCTCTGCCTTAAGTGACACTGGATCTTCACCTCTCTATTTACTGCTACATATATAAATGAACAAGCATGAATCCACATACACTTTCATTTATATTACATCAAGAGCACAGACGGTGTTAGAAATGGTTAATGAAGTCTCAGTATGAAGACTCGCCGTCGCCATTTTGGTGTTTTAAAACCTGAAGTGACGAGTGACATCCGCATCTGACTGTCAAACTATGCTCTTAGCTAATGACTTGTCAATGATAACTCATTAGCCAGTTAAAAAAAAGAAACCCTGGCTAGTACTCCTTTCTGACTGTAATGGCGACCATAATTTATAAAATGTTTTATTCAGCGTGGCATGAAAGTAACGACTGAGCCGGTAAACTCAACAAGAAGAGTGAGAAGGACATTTTCCCCCCCACAGGCTTCTATACGACTTGAAGTCTTTTTTTTAAAAACCAGATGACTCGTCCCCTGCTGGCCGTTAAAAGAATGCAGCATTGTTTTTCAGACTTGGATGCTGGTGGCACATCCATCTTATATATACAGTCTATGGTCACCACAGAAGTACACTCCACATCTCAACTTTTTTAGTACCCTTTCTCTACATCAATCTGTGATATCACAACCACTTACCTGCACTTCATTACTGCTACTCGCACCGATATGTGCAAAACAAAACCCAGAGTAATGCTTCTGGTCTAAAATATATATTTGGAAAGCAGATTTGTCAGATAATGTGATGTGGTCACATTATCGGGATATGATTCTCCTGAGAGGCAGTAATCACCATTACTAGCCTAAACACAGCAAAGGAAGAGACGTTACACGAGAGCTGCAATTTGCTGTAATTCTCTGAAGCTTTTTGGTCCATTTTGGTGTCTGGATGTTGAACAAACACACTTTTCTGCCTTTCTGTGAATGTCTCGCGGACTTTCTGACTCACTCTCCTAAAAGAGGAGCAGTGGGAGGGAAATGATGGTACATCCAGTTACCTAATGCTCTCTGGATAATAACAGAACAGGCCGGACACTGTTTACAGCACTTTCAGAAAGAGCTACTGTATTTAGACAAACAAAGATAGAGAACAAGAAGATGTGCTCACTAAACTCCATACACAACGGTACCAGATTATCCCCCGAGTACCCTGATGTACACACAGCCTACGGTGAGAACTCAAGGGAATAACACGGAGTACTTCTCCCTGCCATCAGAGAATACACGTAGCTGTAAAATAATAGTACTCACACAATTCAAACACAGAACAGCTTCACAACGGCGTGCACACTAAAACTCTGACACTGCCTGTCAGGTGGAGGCTGTATGAAACTCAAACAGTGTTTGTCCTACATTCACTTTTCAGGGACTCGCCCACACATTGCTGGATAAATGTGGTGCTTTATAAAAAGATAATCACCTTGTCTCTGCATGCTCTCAGAACTCAGAAACAAAGTAAATATCTCGCTTTTAATTATAAAGCAAATTATCTGCAGCGCCTACATCTAGGTTGTGAGTTTCTCGAGCTGCTACAAACAGGCTGAATGAAGATCAGCTGTTTGTTACTTGATGAGATGATGAGCCAAATAATTGATTTGTTGATCAATGGAAAATTTATCAACGACTTCCAGCCATTATTTGATCAGCCATGTCAAATATGCCATTTACAGGTTCTTGAAACTGAGAAACTGATGCTTTTTGCTATGTTATGATTGGAAACTGTATATACAGTCACTGGCCACGTCATTACGTACAGTGGTTCAATTGCTCATTAATGCAAATATCTAAACAAACAAAAAAAAATGGCAGTAACTCAGTCCAGTCATGCAAACACGGTCAAAATCACCTGCTGAAGTTCAAACTGAGCATCAGAATGGGAAAAAAGGTGATTTAAGTGACTTGGAAGGTTGCATGGTTGGTCTGAATACTTCACAAACTCCTGATATGCTGGGATAACCATCTCTAGGGTTTATAGAGAATTATCTAAAGAGAAAATTGAGCAGCAGTTCTCTGGTTGAAAATACCTTGGTGATGTTAGAGTTGTCAGAGGAAGGCAACTGTAACTCAACCATCGTTGCAACCAAGGCACGCAGAAGAGTGTCTCTGAATACACAATGTGTTAAATCTCAAAGCACATGGGCTACAGCAGCAGAAGGCCACACTTGATGCCACCCATGTCAGCTATGAACAGGAAACTGAGGCTACAACTCACCAGAATTGGAGAATAAAAGATTTGAAAAACTTTCCCCTGATTTGTCCCGATTTATAATGTAACATTAGGGGGATAGGGTCAAAATTTGGAGTAAACAACGTGAAACATGGACTACCCGGCCTTGTATCAACAAGTTCAGGCTGCTGCTGGTGGTATTAATGTGTGGGGATATTTTCGTGGCACATTTTGGGCACATTGGTACCAACTGAGCATCATTTAAACACCACAGCTTACCTGAGAACTGTTGATGACCTTGCCCATCTCTTTATGACCACAGTGTACCCAGAAGACACAAAGCTCAGATCATTCACACACAGAGATCTCAGTCCAATAGAACACCTTTGAGATGTGGTGGATTGGGAGATTCCCATCGTGGATGTGTGGCTGACAAATGTGCAGCAGCTGTGTGATGCTCTCATGTCAATATGGACCGAAATCTCTGAGGAATGTTTCCAGAACTGAATAAAGAAAAAAAAAAAAGCACCTCTGAAGGCAAAAGGGGGTCCAACTCTTTGTTAAAGCTTAAGCACATTAAATATATTCCAGTATTAATTCCTCTCTAATCATGGTCTAAGGCTAATTAGTCAAAGCAATAGGAAATCTATCAAGCTTTTACTCCCTTGTAGGGGTCTGCTGGTGTGAGTGGTGTGATAAATGTTCACACTATAGTCCAAGCTTCAGACTTTCCCAAGTATTAGCAAGCCCCTTAAAAAAACCTCAACATTTAAATAGATGTCACACACACACACACACACACACAGACTCACAAAGGGCTGAGTTCAACCACTGAATCATAAAAACCTTTCCTCCGCACCTCTTAGTGTCACCGCTCATCTCGTCTAAAGAGCCTTTCAGAGCGAGAACAACAATACCCACTTGCAGTCTGTCCTGGTTTAGTGCCAGGCGTTACCCATACTGAATACAGCTGCCAGTCAGGCCATTCAATGGTCTTTCATCTCAGCCTTAAACACCCTCGTGAGTGTGTTTGTGTGACTGTGGGTTTTTTTTTGGAGGGACTTGTAAGCATCACATTAATCAGTACTCTTAGCTGTGCCTTGGCAAGACTGCACAAATTACAAATATGCAATTAGCAAAGGAGAGGTGGCTGGAGAGAGCAGGTCACTCCTGTAAAGTGCTGTTAGCTCTGCGACGTTCACGTACATTAGCGTATTAGCACCATCACTGAGTGTTTCTGTGTGAGTATCTGTGTGAGGGAGAGAGACAGCCCTACTAAGTTAATGAGGGACGGGAGAGCCTCAAAACTAATAGTGAGAGCCAACTGCAAATACAAAAGAACTTCTTCAAGCAAAATGGGATGTGTTTTGGCAAGAGTCATGTAGTTGACATCATCAGCTGAGCTAGCATGATTGCTAGCATGTTAATTTTCCAGCATGTGCCTTTCCAGCTCACCAATAGGTGTTAATAAACCACCAGACCACATAGACATGGTTACAAGGACAAACCTACTGCTCTCTTCATCTTTAACCTCAGTAAACACTTTCCTGACAAATGTCTGATCTTAACAGCTCGTTTAAAGTCTTATGAAGCGCAACGTGGCGTTGATTTTTATGACTTTTATGACTCACTATTAGAGGAAAACAGATGCTCAAGCAGGATATGATGAGGAGGAAATGCCACCGTTAGCACTCAGAGCTTCTGGTTTCTCAGTCAGATCTGGTCGTTTCTTATCTACTTTCAAAACTTTGTTTAGCAGTTTGGATAAAAACACATTAAAAAGATTCATAAGTGCATACGACACAACCTCAAACGTGTCATCACCTCTGCTTTCAAAATAAGAGCGTGGAACACCTGATCAGATGATCGGACAGGCCAGCTGAAGATAAAAGGTCTCAGTAGCTCTGCTGTATAAACAGGAGCCTGTTCATGTTATGCTTTGTATGTTATTAATACATATCATTAATTTAAAAAATGAATTCTGAATTTCATTAGAAAGCACTGAAAGGAAGCAACAATGAAGCTTTAAAATAGAACTTTGGAAACTAATGGTTTAGGCCTTCTTTTATATACAGTCTATTAATTTTCAGTAAAATGAGCGCTGGCTTCAAAACAGTGCAACAGACAAATCTGTCGATGGTGAAACATGAGGGGGCACTTTTTCCTCCCCATGAAGAACACGAATGAGGTGAAACCATAAACAAAGGGAGACAAGATGTTAAACTATGGCACTGCAAAAATAAGATGTGATTTGTTAAATAAAAAACGTCTAATATTTGGTGTAATCGTACATGTAAACAAACTCTGCTGTGCATCTAAAATCTTTCTGAATAATAATCACAGCACTTGCTCGCTCTGTGCTTTCCGTTTGCTGCAAACTGCACAAAACGCGCCCTCACTGCGCTCGCTGTTCTCCGTTCCCCGTCCTCTCTTATATAACAGTCTCACCCAAACTCACAAACGTCCACATTTAACTTCTGAATAACCCTCAGACTGTGAGAGCACGCACGAGTGTGTATTTACGTGCAAAAACCGGTATCAGAACCACAGTGCATGTTAATGAGAGAGGGCTAATTCTTAATGCCTGTATAAATTAGCCTCACCATGGCAACAGCAGACAAAATGGGATGAAGTGTGTTACGTAAAACAACAGTTATGAGCCAACTGCCAAGAAGTAGGACACACACACACACCCTCGTGTTACAGGGCCGAAGCTTTTAAAGCACCAAACCTGCATTTGGAGAGAAAAAAAGTTAGGTTCTTTTTGTATATCCTGAGCTTTTAAAGATGCTGCTTTCAATGTCATTCAACACATAAACACATCATTAAAAGTGACTGTGCTGCTTGTCATTCCTTCTATTTTTATCTCATTGTGCGCACAAAAACAGTAAGATATTAGAAAAAAAGTAAGAAAGGCAGGTGACGATAAGGATGCAAGGCAGAAAATATGTAAGATGATGCAGCAGTCCAGCCGTGAGAAAGAAACAGTCAAGTTTGTGATAAAACAAAACCAACCCAAGCGATTGGCGATGACTGGAAGTGGAGTAACATGTTCCAACACAGCCTGCAGGCAGCAAGCGTGTGCCTGAAAGCTGCACAGTTATCCATGAGTCCAGGTTTGTATAAACTGGTTCAGTGAGGAGGGTAACTGCTGGTATAGCTCCAAGCTGGGTTAAACTTGCTGCAGGCTGCAAACCCAGAGCCAAAAATTAAACATGTTGTTTCCATCTATCATTTTCTTTTCCTGTTCACAATGAAAAACCAGGTGTGTCACATATGCAAGAGCATGTCAGCCTATCGAGAACAGGTAAAAATGTTCAGGGGTAAATGTGTTTTGGCTAACTTTGAGTGCTTGTTCCAGTACTGAGGGTGCACCAGACACACTGCAATGTTCGACTCAATGATGTGAATGAAAGAAGTCAAAACAGGAAGCAGCGCAATCAGACTTTTCTCCAGAAAGAATGAGCTTTTCAATATGGAAGTTCAATTCCACCAACATTTTTTGCCATCAATGAGTAAAACTCTCAGGTCAGGAATTTCTGAGAAAATAACTTGAATTTTAGAGTTTTTAAGTTGTCATTTTGAGATAACCCAAAGATTTAACAAAAAATGTCCATATTTTATCCATATTTCAAGCTGTTGCAACACCTTTGCATGTACAATTTGGGACTCTCTGTGACTCTGTCCTGATATATCACTGAAATGGAAATAAAATGTGACAAAAATTGTACACTTGTGTGCCTTCAGCCCAACTCCAAGTTCACGTTCTTCATCTGTCACTGGCCATTTGTTATATTAAATGAGATCTATGAAAAAACAACAAATTTTGAATTCACCCTGCTACCTGTGCTTGCTAGCTAACATGTTTCTACCATGAGCCGATAATTTCTTAAAATATTACACTTGCAGCTTAAAAACAGTAGACTCCATCTTTTTAAATCCAGCCTGTATCACAAAACAAATACTTTTCTGCATCTAACAAATAACTTTGTAACTACGTTCAAGGGTTACCTAGGCAACCAGAGCCTAGAATATCTGCCAGGGACCAATCAGTGACAATAAGGTCATATGTCAATGACAGTCAATTCAAACGTTCGTCTCAAAGTTAAGAAAGGATTTTTCGCCTGCCGCTGCTTGCAGTCGCTAAATCTCAGCAGCGTTGCTGCCGCTCGCTTCCTGTGTGGACACATCTTTATAGGTTATACGGGACATTCCATGCATGTATTAGTTACTTAAGATTAATTCCACGATGAAAGTGAACATTTATCATTCTCGGAAAGACCTGGTTTTAAATCCAAAACTCCCTGCAGGTAAAATACGTGACACTGACAAATGTGCAGAACACACCGGCGCATAATCACAAGAACAGCGATGTTTACGAGCCAGAGCGGGGTGCACATTGCAAATGTGAATCCACATTATTACACAAGACAAATCTCACGATATTGCTTCTTAACCCGATTCAGGATTTACACATTTACAGCTACTTTTACAAGGAAAAATGACTTCAGGAACAGGGAGCCTCATTATCCACAGCGCTGCAAAAGAGTGTGCGTTTCTCCCGAGGAGGAAGGTTTTATTCATCTTTACTAAAAAAGGCTTCTCAAAGCTCACTAGAAAGCTGGGAGGAAAGTGCTTTAAGATGACATTGTGGAGTAGAAAAATGTCATCTTTTGAGGTGGCAATGAAACACTTTTAATAAGCATGACCCTCAGTTCAGTTTTCACCGCCAGCAAGATATGAAAAGGGCTCAAACAGGAAAGCTTGAAGAGTTTTACGTTCATTTTTGCTTTAAATGCCAATGATTGTGTCTATATACTGCGTGCGATGCACAAGAGCAATACGTACTATAATAACAATGGGTTAAACTGCTGTCTGGTTGTAAGAATCACCTCCACTGAACTTCAACATCCTCCAGCTCACTGTTCGATTCCAAAATCTAAAGATTTAGTTTTGGCTCAGTCTCATCTTTTAACCACTCAACAACCAGCTAAATTTAAAAAAAAGATCTCCCAAAACACGTGTCTGCTCTGAAACAGGAGAAAGAGATCCATGCAGACTCACTGGTGAACACAGTGGAGCACTCAGCAACATAAAAGCCAGATATTTCCCACAGAAGTGGGAAAAGTGATGTTCAAGGGAAAGTACTGCAGACGCATTCAGTCAAATGCGCTTAAGTGGCTAAAACAGTTATTATAGGTTTAAAAAGAAGGATATTTTATGCTTTTCATTACTTTCTGCCATATATATTCATGTTAAGACCATCAGTGTATGTGCACGCAATCAGTGTGAGCCACAGTTCAGGATTCACGCAGATTCAGACAGTCCTTTTTTCTTGTCTTGGCATTGCAAGGTGTCAAATAGAGGCAAGTCCCCAATATGGTCATTTTAGTAGAGCAGCCCTACCCACCTGCTTCTCAGACCTTTTGTTTGCAAACTGCAGCCAATCACAAGAAAGCTGGTTAGACGGCCAGTGTTCTTAAAGTGAAAGGAGCTGTGATTCCAGGTCTCCACCACCAGGTTGGACTGTATTCAAAACATCACCATGTGTTACCGTAATGAACAAAAAAAGCCATCATTTAAAGCCCAATATATATAAAACGTAGAAGTAAAAGACAATATAATGCCTTTCTTATGAAAGCTACAGAAGCTGACAAAACATTTCTTTTGTTTTTGCCATCAATCAGACAGAATTTCATGCTGTTATCTCAAAATTTTGACCTACAAACCCAAACTTCTGAGATAATGACCTGAAATTTGGACTAAGTAAGTCAGTGGCGGGAACAAGTTTCCATAACCTTTCTCATTTTGTTGTCAAACATATTTTGTGAAGCTGACATTAGCCGCAGAAAAATTTTCCAGTAATGAGTTCAGCTTATGTACAAGTGGAGCTTAGTATCATTTTTCTTACGCTTAGATCTTAATGTTGATGATGAAAACATGGTCTGACATGGTGGCTAAGCACAGAGGTGGGTGGGATGTTTCGAGAAAGAAGAGAAGAAGAAACTTTGATTAAAAGAGATAGGAGGTAATTTATATGCCCAGCAAAATAAATGTGGATTAATTATGGTTTTGAATTCAGTCATCTGAACTCATTCTGCTACCTAGAAATTACAGGGAACCCAATATGTTAAAGGTTATGTTAATGTTTACTTGAGACGAATATTTATATATTAAAATATTTTATTTTCTAACAATTTTTTACTTGTAGATGACAGGTATAAATCTCTAGCTAGTGTAATCCAATCTTACCAGCATGTTAAACAAACCCTCACATCCAGAAAGAAGGAGGAAGGTGAAGTAAATAACACGGCTGCGGGACAAACGGGAATTCGTAAAAAGCTTTGAACCTGAAACGGGAGATTGACGCTGTTATGACTGACCATCATGTGCAGGATCATAAACACCATTTCAGAGTCACCAGCCTGTGATTCCAGGAATCCGTCACACAGAGAGAAAAGAAAAGAAACAACCGGCAGGACAAAAACTTCATGTGAGATGCTGGTACCCGGTGAGTCCTCTCCACATGTGTTCACGGAGCTCTGTTTTTTTTTCCTTTTTCTTTTTACAGCTCTCTCTTTGAACTTCCAGAAAGAACATAAATGTTCAACAAGCAATGATGCTTTTCAGCCCGTGACACCCAAACACGCATGTAAAACAACACAGACTAACTCAATTTGGTCAGGGAATTGATTTCTGCTCCAAGTGTTTGGAGCGAGCAGTGAGACTATTCAACAGGAAGCTCCCACAAGAAACAGCTCAGATTAGGCAGATAGCTCGCACTGATTCTTTTAAAATCAAATTTATACCAAGAAAACCACAAATAAGCTGTTTTTAAGGATGCTGGAACAATAAAAACATGTTTTTCTTGCTGTCTATTCCTCATTTCGTTAAAGGAACATTTTAAAGTGGAGCGGTTCTTCATCAAACTGTCTTTAAAGATTTAGCCGACGCAAACCTGATGTTATAAACCAGATATCGCTCACTGATAACTGTGGATGTTATCTTATCTGCAGTGTCTCTCACACACACAGAGTGAATTTCGGCCAGTGCTAACATATAAACTTATGCTTCCCTTCTCAATAAGAAAGTATGACTTCTCTTTACTCGTATTGGGTCTTCTGACCAAAAATAGTCTCTCTGCCTGAAATCCTGACCTAATTAGTCAGACTGATCTTAGTCATCCTCCCATGGTGACGGATTTACTTTGAAAAAAAGAAAAAGCTTTACCAGGTCATCACTGAACTGATCTAGACCCTATAAATGATAAAAAAAAGAATCAGCTGAGAGTCGACTCAGTCATCTGATGCAGTCAAACGCCTTATTGTGTGAAAGACTGGGAACTGGCTGCAGTGCAGATGGGATGTGACGGTACTGTGCTGGCCTGTGTGTGTGTGTGTGCGTGTCAAGACAGGTCAGAAATGATGAAGCAGATAAAACACACCACGGAAACATAGTACTGGCAGGTATTTTAAGTAAGTATCGGCCCAATCTATTCCTGATTTATCGATGCATTTACTAATCAGTTATTAATAGATTTATGTATATCTGTCAGAAGAGCCAAAAATCATTTCTCTCCACCTTTTCGCAGCATCCGAAGACACCTGCGCCACCTCAGACACCAGTGTGTTTGTTGTGTGCCCAAA
>VOQK01024607.1:30407-41255 GCA_015052645.1 Benitochromis conjunctus | reverse complement strand
TTTCTGTTTGTTATTTTCTAAATCACTCACCCAATTATTGTCAATTAGTAATAGGTTTGTGACTTTGTTACGTTATGTGTTTTTTTTTCTTGCTTACTTTTTTTTGTCACTGGAGTGCTAAATTGTTTACACATAGGACCAGCTGATAGTGTTGAATACTGAACTGATCTCTGAGGACCTATGAAAGCGACAATGGGGATGCAGTACTGGAACTAAGCGTAGAACCAAGAGAAGGATTTTTAAACCATCTGTTCCAGCTATCTTCATGAGAAATGTGAGATCCTTGGGAAAGATGGATGAGTTCATAGTGGTGATTAAGACCCAGGGAGAGTACCATTAGTGTAGTATGATGATGATAAATGTTTTTCTTTGAAAAATGTATCTGAATATAAGAAGAAGACTACACAATTTAATTCACTTCAACTTTATGATACTATTTTGTTAACTTTAATTTATATCACACCAAACATAACAACAGTTGCCGTGACGTGCTTTATAATGCAAGGTAAAAGTAAAGACAGTAATCCATGGAAAACCCCAACAATCAGATGAACCACTCTCTTTTGAGAGGAAGAAATTTCAAGCAGAACCAGACTCAGGGAGGGGCAGCCATCTGCCACGACTGGCTGGGGAGGGGAGGAAAACAGGACAAAGACATGCTGTGGACGAGAGCCAGAGATTAATAATAACTAATGATTAAATCCAGATAGAACCCATAGAACCCATGTCTACTGGAAACAGAGGTTCCAATAGACATGAGTACAGTGGTTTAAACCATATCCATCTAATAGACTCCAATTTGTTCATGGAAATGGAGAGTCCTCGTTACATACTAAGGCTAATTATGGAGTTCCACAGGGTTCCGTGATAGGACCATTTTTTTTACATTATTAGATGCTTCCCTTAGGCAGTATCATTAGAAGGCATAGCATACATATTCACTGCTATGCACATGACACCCACGGTGTCTATCTATGAATCCAAATAACACACGCCAATTAGTTAAACTGCAGGATTGTCTTAAAGACATAAAGACCTGGATAGCCTCTAATTTTAGGCTTCTAAATTCAGATAAAACTGAGGTTGTTGTACTCGGCTTTAAAAATCTTAGAAATGTGGCATCTAAGCAGGTGCTTACTCTGGGTGGTTGGCCTCCAGTAGGAATGTAAGGAATCATGCAGTTGTTTTGGGGGATATGTCCTTCAATGCTCATATTGAACAAATATGTAGGACTGATTTCTTCCATTTGCACAATATCTAAAAATTAGAAACATCCTGTCTCCAAGTGATGCTGGAAAACTAGTTCATGCATTTATTACTTCTAGGCAGGACTACTGTAAATTGTTATTTTCAGGATGTCCTAAAAACTCCCTGAAAAGCCTTCATTTGATCCAAAATGCAGACGTAAAAGTACTGACAGACTAGAAAGCAAGAGCATAGCTGTCATTTACTGGCTTCTCTTTATTGGCTCCCTGTTAAATCCAGAATTGAATTTAACATCCTGCTCCTCACATACAAGGTCTTGAATAATCACGCCCCCATCTTTTGTAATTGACCTTATAGTACCATATCACCCCATTAGAGCACTTTGCTCTCAGACTGCAGGATTACTTGTGGTTCCTAGAGTATTTAAAAGTTGAACGGGAGGCAGAGCCTTCAGCTTTCAGGCCCCTCTTGTGTGGAACCAGTGTGGATTGATTTGGGAGACAGAAATCCTCTCTACTTTGAAGATTAGGATTAAAACTTTCCTTTTTGATAAAGCATATAGTTAGGGTTGGATCAGGTGACCCTGAATCCTCCCTTAGTTAGGCTGCAATGTTTCCTTTTTAAAAAGTGGGTCCCCTAAAAAAAACTTGGGAAAACATTGGCCTAGGGGAAGCAGTCAGATGTACCATGGCAGCCTCCCAAGAATGCTGCCAGATGAGGTGATGTGGCACAGAGTGGCAAAACGTCAAATGAAGCAAGCTGTGGAGTATGAATACAAACGGACTGTTTCATTGTCAGAGCTACCTATAATGTGTTGGCCTTTAAACAAATTTACATTGCTTGAGTGGTGAGGATCAAGCCTGTCACCATGTGCCATTCCAGTTACATTCAAACACATCCTTGTGGGTTTTCAGAACAGCTCAACAAAAGAATGTCAGTTAATGTCATCCCCCTAAATGCCTAGGTCACCTTCCAGTAACATCTTTCATTCAGGAAGGGGAGAAAGAACAGACCAAGGTTACACCTCCTAACTCAGGCCAGCTGAATACATCCAGGGATTGGGAAATGAGTGTAGACCTTCAGGTGGGACTTACCTAACCACCTGAATTTCCTGTTACCAGCCTGCACATTGAGCTGGTCCTACCCCTACATATATATTGTTGAGCTTACAGGTGCTTGGCAGGAGCTTTTTGAAGAGCCATATTAAAGGAAAAAGCTGTGATATGTTTTAAAACATGTCTCTAGTTCAACAAATTGATACATACATTTAACTGGGTATCATCTGCATCACAAGTATTGATCTGGGCAACATTCGTGTGTGAAGATTTCCAATTTCAATATATTAATTGTAATCCAGATAGATACAATTCAAACTAATGCAGGGCATTTTCTTTTATATCAATGTTGTGTCCTGGTCTTGTATTAAAAAGTTGTGATCAGTGGTAATGAATCAAATGCCTCAATGAGGTCTAGCAATACAAGCAGAAAGATGAGTGCACTGTCAGAGGCCAGGAGAAGATCATTAGTAACTTTTACTAATGCTGTTTTTGTGCTATGATCAATTCTAAATCCTGGTTTGAACTTATTTACAGTCAGGTAATACAAGCTTAGAATGGGTGGTGTCATCAAAGAATGTGATTCAACTTTTCACTCAGATTGATAACTGGATATGATTATCAATGAAAGGTACAGCAGATGAATTACTTTCAGATAACAGCTTTTATGCTTTTTACTGAAAATTGTTCTGAGCATCTTGGAGTAAAAGCTACAGGTTCTCTGTAGATTCAGGCTGCATGAAGACTGAGTTTATGATATTGAAATCTGTACTCATGAAGGTCATATGTGTCTGTTTAGGGCTGTTTAGGTCAGATTTACTAATGTATTGTACCAGTGTAAACTTGATTTTGGCATTAATAAAGTGCTAAGAGAACAAAAGGACAAGATTGTGTGTAAGAGGTGGAAATTCACAGAGTTTTGCGCCTGACAGTGTTGTAGGCATATGTTGGTATTTCTGGGAGTTCATTTCTGAAGGAGCGAAATATAAAAAGAAGAATATTTAAATGAAGCATGTGACACAATTTCCTAAGGATTGCAATGTCCGGTTTAGTGCTATTTGTGGTGATAGTTAATACAGAAAAAGTCTTATTTGTTGTGCTTGATATTGAAATTAACTGACTGTGCCTGTGATTAACTTTTTTAGCAGAGCTCAGGAAAATCACCTGTAAAACTATTCACACCTATGAGCTCTATTTGGAAATTGTGTTATCCTGTTAGATAAATTGACTCTTTGTTCTTCTTCTTGCTAATTAAATAAATAACTGTTTAAATTAAATCTTACAAAAGAAAAGCTTGTAATATGATTACAACAATAACGTAAGGTATGTGGGGTAAATGCTACTATCAGTCTTGGCTGTAGATATTAATTGAGTTGATGGTGTTGGTATATTCATTCTTAAAATTCACTTTGCCCAGTTGTGTAACATTTCAGCATAGTGTGTGTTCCACAGGTGAAGAGAGAGGAGCAAAAATATGAATACATAATTCAAATTGAGCTGTGAAAAGTGAGCTGCTTGCTTTTATTATCCGCATTCAACGCCTACTTAATAGGCTCTTCTTTAAATCTATGAAGCTATTTGAAATCATCACAATGCATATGCTGTTAAAAGTGCAACCTCTGATTTAAGAAAAGCTGCACTCTGTTTACCTTTTTTGGATTTATGTGGAAATGCTGCCAGGCTGCGATAGAACAGCTACACACAACCTCGTACATCACAATGGTTGGTTAAAACTGGGCCTTTATTTTCTTGCTCCAGAGATATCAGATTACTGTTTGTTATTACCTTCTTTTCAATTTTCTTTTTGCTTGTTTGAGCATTTTATCATTTTTATTATGCATGATGGTACAAGGACTGCTGTGACATGCGGCTATTCGATGTATGAATATATGTGAAATGTACACTTTTTATGACAAATGAAGCTAAATTAACTTGTAGTTACTTGTCAAACCTGCTTTAGGTTATTGTGCTGATATATGGAATGCAGCAATATTCTTTGCTGTAGAAAAGACATCTTTGCTCAATCATCCAGGTAAGGAAATCCCAAAAAGTTGATTCCGTTCATCTGGACGTAGCGTTTTCAGTGGTAGGAACGTTTTGCCACTGACGAAACATTTCTCCCACTGAAAACTTTATGTCCAGATGAACAGAATCAACTTTTTGGGATTGTCCAAAGACATTTATGCTAAGTCCCCAGTCAACAAGTCTTCAGCAGCTCCTGTATATAACTTGTGGCAAACTTTGGCAAAGGTATTCGTGTTTCAGAGGCTGACATGTAATAGTTTCTGACATTTTGTGTGATTTCCTCAAAGCCTTTTAGATATGGCCTGAGTCTCCTTAGCGTTAAAGACAGGATTCAATAAGTAATGCTTCAACAAGCTCCAGCACCTGGCGGTCCCCGTCACCCTCTGGCTGACTGTAATCATTTGTGATAGCCCCTGTACGCTTGCTGGTCTCCCAACAGCACATGTTTCACTCAGGCTTTTAGAGGGACATCAAAATGCATTACCTCCAAAGCTGTAGATGGGGGTCTGAATGCATGAAGCCATGGTGGAAATAAAGGCATTAACTCTATCTCCAGACCAACGCTGCTGAACTGAGCTGAGTGACATTACAGTTGCAGTCGTTATGCATACTACTGTACATCAAGGGGTCATTTTTATGTGAATGCCTCTGCCTCTCAACTCAATGTGCACAGTAATAATGTCTGAACTATATTTCTATCACTATAATCAACATTTAATGATACAATTTTGTGACTTTCATATTTGTTTTCCTTCTCTTTTCTAGCATTATTCTGTAGCTACCTATTTTTTTTCCCTTCAAATTAAGTGGAAACAACAGTCGAAATCTTGGGTTTTCTGCACACACTGCTGTTGCATGGTAAATATGGCCTTAATGACTTTGCAGCGCGGGGGGGGTTGGCTTTTTAATGAGCACACTCTCCTGCTCCACCATGTTCAAATGAGAGCCTAATTTCATTTTCCCTCTTGACCTCTATTCCTCTTAGAAAACAACAAAGCACAGGGGATTTTTTTCAAAGGCTTGTGCTGCAGTCGAGAAATTAAGAGGTGTGTGGAGAAAGAGGATAATGATGAGATTTTGCCCGTGATGATAGAAGGCACTTATATCACCGCACTCTTCCTTAAGTTCGTGAGCAGTATGTTGAATTTTTCACCTACACAAAAACACTCAAAGGGGCATTGAAGAATATTTGATACCTTCTTGGGAAATGTGAAAACTAAAGCTATTACAAGCTGCTGGTGGACTTACTTTATTTCAATAACTAGAAACTATTGAATTAAATTGAATGAAAGGGTGTTTAAGACTATAAACTAATGAAAGTGTTCACTGCTGCCATTGTGCAAATGAGTGGTAGGCTTGTTTTCCCATGGACTTGAAAAATGACGTATGCCTTACATATTGCCCAAGTAATAACATTTCTTTTATGTCAAAAAAAAAAAGGGAAAAAAATAGATAAGCCAAAACGGCAGCTTTAAATGACAGCCAGAAAAGATAGGATCTGGTTTTTTTTAGACCAGCTGTTAGAAAACTGTCCTAAGATTTGATGCCTTAGATGTGGCAGTTGATGAAACCACTTCACAAGCAACCAGCAGACCATGGCGTCACTTTAGAGGAACCACGCAGTGGGTGTCTAGACCAACAGTAACACTCTCGTGTGCTGATAACACCACATCCACAAGCCACATGTGTTCTGTTCAACAGATCGAATGATTTTAACTTGAAGTCATGAATGCTTAAAACCTATATTCCCTGGTAGTGAAATATTTTCTATAAGATTTCTTTTTTTGCCCATATTAGGCAAAATAATCATATATACAACTGTGCTCAGTCAAAACTTTTTAGTTTTTTTTTTACATTCCTCTTCATATAGTTCTGTCTGTCCAACATGTAGGCTAGACAAGTGTTGTGTTATTTCCTTTAATTTTGTGCCATCCAACTGAACACAAATTTAGTAATACAAGAAAATTTGATGACATTTTTTTTGTCCAAATTTTTTTTTAACCAAAAGCAAAGGAGATTTTCAAAATTTCTGTAGTTTTGCATCACTAGTTGCACACCGACATACCTGCTAGTAACTTGCTAGTATCACATTCACGATCTCTTGCTGTTGCTTTTGAATGGCTGGGTCCCTTGAAGCTTTTTGCGACTAAGTGTCCCACTCAAGGGCAACTAAAGAATAACTGTTGAGGGGCTGGCAGTTCATTACTCATTCAATTTTATCACTCAATTTCTATTAACTGGTGTGGCTATTCAAGACATAACATCCCGGGTCTGGTCAAAAGGTACACGTACTTTTTAAGCATTATAAAACAGAAACACAAAGACACTAGTCATGGCTTCAGAGAGCAGAAAAGTATCAAGTACCAAAAAAGAAAAAATAAATAAATCAGCTATATAGAAATCCATATTTAACAACTCCAGACTCTTTGTTGGCTCACAGTTGATTGTGTTTTTTTTCTCTTTTTCTTTTTCATTCACAGTAATGTGAAAAAGTCTTGAGTGACCTCTCATTTCTTTATGTTTTCCTTCTAATGAACCAGATTTCCTTGAAATTATTTTAAAAAAGTGATCTTGAGCAAAAGTTTTCCTTCTGCTGGAGGTCTTTCAAAGTTTCTTTGAACGTATTTTTTGTTCAGTCCCTGTACTTGACTGTTTTTTAAACCCATTTAATACTTACCTATGAATCATTTAATTAGAAACAGGCACCTAACTCAAGGGATGAAGTAATGCTGTAGGCACTTTGTTGCTATCAGTCTGTCACAAAAGCACATTATTTGTTTCGATTTCTACAGAATCTACAGAACAATAACACAGTTTGTCAGGTATGAAATAATATTTTTTTTCACCAACACTGTGAATCTCATAGCTAGTAGAGGACAAAATGCCTAAAATAACAAATGAATAGTATAGGACAACAAATCCAGGAAACACCTGAGAGATGAATCTGGCCCTTCTGGTGATCCATCTACTGTCCATTGAAGCCACATCAGAAATGAAAGAGTGGGCTGTCAAGACCCCATTCTTAAGGAAAGCAAGCAGGGAGAAAAGGCTGAGATATTACAGAAGAAGTACAAATCTGTGACAAGGAGTTATAAATAGTAATGAATCCAAAAAATTGTGTTTACAGACATCTTTAAAACACAGTAGAGGCTCAGTCATGGCTTGGGGTGATTCACCTTTTGGGGATCTTGTCAAAATTGATAGAATTATGAACACAGTAAACTGTGTATTGTAAAAACTATGTCTTTGCCTTATACACGATACTTTTATGTATGTTTGCAGATGTTTACCTATTTTCAATATTTTTAGCAAAATATAATGAAATTAGGGGTGACTCAAGACTTTTGCACACTACTGTACATTCTAGTGCCAAGTGCAAAGATTTGAATTGCATGAACAGATGGGAATATAATGATTGTGCAAATCTTGCTCTCATCCACATTATATTTCGTAAAAGGCAGCGAATAACCTTGGCACTGAAAGTAGGGAAGAGATTCTGCTCAGCAGGGCAATGAGACAAAATGCTTTCATCACACCTGCTGGTTTACTGTTCTGCTATCTAAACTCTGTTCCTTTCCTTCCCCATCATCCATCCATCAACACAGCAGTAAATGCACAGAGCATAGCCACTGTCCATTTGTCAGTGCCTATCAGAAACGGTTGCATGCCCATTACATGCCTGCTGACCCCTCTGAAGTCTAAAATAAACTCTGGGGGTGTTGCAAGAAAAATGTCACAAATGATAAAATATAGGCTACACCACCCGAGAAAGATTAAGAAGCAAAGAAACAGAGGGATTACATCAAGACTTCACTTTTTTATCATCCAGTGGTGTCATTGTCATGTTTTTATTTCAAAGCCTGAGAACTGTAGTGAGACAGCTCTCTGAAACAGATATGCTTTGGATGAAAAAAAATAATAGCTTTGGATGAAAAAAAAAAAATAGCACAGGAGCAAAAAAGGGCAGAAAAGAAGGTGAAAAAGATAACAAGAGAGGGAGGCAGTAAGTGATCACAAGAAAATATTTTATTTCTCAGCCTGTTATTGAGACACATGAGGTCAAAATACAACAAACCACAAGATGGATTAAAAAATTATAAACTACGCGTCTATGTTTTTCAGACTAGCATTCATTTCAATGTTTTTTTTTCTTTCTTTCTTCAGGAAGTGGCAGAGGTTGGACAAAACCCATAACTAAAGCCCTATACTTCTGCTGCTGAGGTTGAGGATTTGTTTTTAGAGGTGTTAAATGCTTAACCAATAAATCAGTAGAACAATATCTGTAAACGAAACTACCAGATCAACGCTTCATAAATATTCTTAAATAAATGTTAGTGAAAAACACAATTTCCCTGAAGGAGAGCATTTGATCATGGTTATGATGGCAGTAGTTCTGCACTAACTTTAAGCTTATTAATTTGAACTAAAAGTGTAAAAAGTTAGCAGGAGTATGCATATATTAATTAGTGTGTAAGTAAAAATAAAAGAATACAGACAAAAGAATCTGGTGTTCACTACAAACCTGTGGTCCAATGTACTTTATACCAAGAATTGCAAGAAATCTGGAGATTAACAGCACTACAATTTTGTGTAGGAACAGAACTTTGCTGTTGTGCAATTAATTAAAAATTGTCATGGTGGGTTTGAGCAGAACACTAAATGACTGTAGACTGTAACAAATGCTGGCCAAGCTAAATGACCAACTGCGGTCTCAACAGACAGCTCCAAGGTATTACATACTTACATATCTATGTAGTAAATATGTAGGGTCACACGAAAAATGAATCATGGTCTGCGTGTGTGTATGTGGAGCTAACAGGTTTCGGCACTACAGCTGGATTGCTTCTGCTTGGTGAATGTTTTGCAGATGTTACTTGGGGATCAATAGTCTCTGAGAAGCGCTGAAAAGATCTTTATCTATTCTTGTTTTGCTTATAATGACAGTGCGGGATTTTGCCCCAAGCATTTAAAAAAAAAGCATACGCACAAACATTGACATTTTTATCATCTAACTTTTGCGTTGCAAGAAAATAGAGAGCAATGCAATTACAGACAAGCCATTTGTGACTAAAGTTTTTTTTTCTTTCTTTCCAAATTAGTCACCTTGACAACCGTGAAGCATGCTTTGTTATTTCCTTTGTCTGTGTCACGGTGTACATGTCTTGCTTAAGGCACTTGAGTGATGCCACACGCACACACACAGTCATCGCACGAGAGCTCAGTCCAACTATGTCAAATGCGTTTCCTTCGCGTAAACATTCACTGACACGAATGGTTGCTTTTGTTTTGTTTTTTTTCTCTTGTTTTTCATTCATCACTCGGTCGGTTTGTAAATAGCTGTGCCCCTGGAGACAGCTACACAGCGCTCATTCTGCGCCTGGCTATTTCCCCGGACCCCTGCTACACTGTTCACTTTAACCAGCTTCACGCGGTGTGCCTGCCGTTCTTGTAGAGCGAGCGCAGAGCACATCCCAGTCAGTCTTCACTTCTTCTCTCTCCCGTTCACTCCGGGATGGAGCTGTCCTCCTAGCACAGCAGAAGTGTACTTCACCAGTTGGCAACTTGGTTTAACATTAAGGAGAAGCTGAAGCAAGCGTCAGTTCTTCTTCTGACAAGATTTCTTTCAGCTTCGAGCATTAACTTGGCTGTCGCAAATCTGCAAAATGACAGCAACCGGACTACATCCGCGCTTTGTGCTCCTGCTTTGCTTCATCTCCACCGCGACGTGCAATACGTTTGCATTCACCGAGGAGCCTTCTGACAGAGGCGGGAAGGCGGACGGGTATTGTAGTCGGGTATTACGGGCTCAGAGCAATAGGAAAGAGGGCAACAGCGAGTTTCGGCTCCGGGTAGAGGGAGACCCGGAGAGCTATCAGCCAGGGAGCACATACAGAGGTTGGTGTTTGCGATATACGCGTAGTACGCTGCTTTCCATTGTGCCTGTGCATTATCTCTAAGCCACAGTCAGGAGACTATGGAAACTTAAAATAAGTTTCTGCACAATCTGCTGTTGATGGGGGGCGAGCGGTAAAACGATCACCCGCAATCACAACAAGCAGACGTGTATTTCAACTACTAAAATAGTAACAAGAGATCATTTTAAATCTGATTTGAACATCCGTGAGTAAATAGAGTGCTTCAAATAGTTTTGTATAATCAAAATTTAAAGAAGGCTTTTTCTGAGAACGCTAAATCCCACTGTGAACTCTGTGCTCTGTTCCATACTTAACAAGTTTCTTGAAAGCCAGCCCCGGATTTCTCTCTCTTTCTTCGGAAAAGGAAAGTTTTTGGGTGCAGTAAATGGGCATGTGCCATCTGCTCTGTGATTTCTAGTCTCCTGCCCTTCTGGTTCCGAAAATGTGTTGCGCTGCAGTTGGATCATCGTTGCCTGCTTTATTTCCAACTATTTTTTGTTTAGAAATCAAAATGACAACTGAATTACTTCAGTTTTTGAATTATTTAGCTTCAGTTTAAATCAGCATTTGTTAATATCTAAAGACACCACTTATGTTGCCGAGAACAGCAACTACAGTTTTCTGGAGTAACACAACATTCTTTGACG
>VOQK01024607.1:8661-30387 GCA_015052645.1 Benitochromis conjunctus | reverse complement strand
CCCATTCCAAACATAATCTGGATATTCTGACAATCTGAGAAAGGCAATGTACAAATTACAAATACAGTAATTTTAGCTTGTCCTTTACATATTTGAGCTTAAAACATATAGTATTATTTATATGTACAACACTACTCAAGCAGGTAATTTAACCCACTTTAATCAGGTGTTTGGAAGAAGGACTGTAGTTAAGCTGTTCCCTGTCAGGTGATGCTTACTTCTAATATTTTTTTGCTTCCATGTAGTGACTGTGACTGCAACCAGCCCCTCCTACTTCAGAGGGTTCACCCTTATTGCCCTGAAGGCTGGTACAGAAGGCGACAAGGACGAGGACTATGCTGGGAATTTTCAGGTATGGTAACAGATAAAGATCTGGCCGTGTGTTATTGATTCAAAATTTCTCACTGATTAATAACCCACCCCCTTTCTTTATCTGACACACTTCTTGTAAAACCATATATATAATGTTTAGTCTTTAAATTGTGACACAGCAAATTTTGAATTAGTACTAGCCAGCATATTTCCCTTCTCTACTGTCTGTACTCTCCATACCATTGTTCAACTAGCATAACAACTGTGCATGCCATGAGTGGAGGGACAGATATTTTCCTCAGACAGCCCTCCTGTCTTCACATGTGTCAAAGTGTGATTATTCTCACCTCACCTCCTCTAAAAGGCTTGATATAGCATGTGAAAGGAGCCCTCTCTCAGCACATCTCCCCTTGAGCTGTGCTTTGCTTTGGCTGCTGGAAGATGTATGTGGAGTTTGAGAAGCCATCCATTCAAAAGCAGCATGTATGTAGGTATCGTACAACAAAGTAGATGAGAGGCTAATTAACTTTTTGTACAAGAAGGTCCAGCTGGAGTACTGTAGGGAGGAGGACGAGAACAGAGAGGGGCCAAGAGTGTGAAAGAAAAAACGAGAAGGCAAGGCAACTGGTGCTGCTATGCACATGTGATAATGGCCAAATATGTGAGGGCTGTGTAATTGTAATGCAGTGTGATGAGACAAGTGGTAGGGAAAAGACATGATAGTTAATCGAATTTCATGTGTACTCCTAATAATTTGTACGCAGTCTGTGCTATTACACACCATACAAAGGAACTACACTATAGGTTGATAAAATTCATCCATCCACACATCCCTTCTGCTTATCCTGAGCAGAGTTGTGTGTGTGTATTATGGCCTGTTTGATTCAAGTCAAGATGACAGTTTAAAAAATGTGTAGAATTTAAAGGTCGTATAAGTTGACACAAAGGATTTGGAAAGAACTCAGCAAGGAAATAACTGATTTTAGCTTCATAAATATTTCATATAAATTCTAGATAATCGTTAATAAGGCGTATAATAAAGCCATTATATCACATTAATATACTATAACAATAAATAAAAACCCATTTCAGTCTTAGTCATAGCCAAATCCTTATTCCTGCTGAGAACTTTAAACAGCGTGTCTGGCTTTCTCCTGTTTAGCCTCCTGCGAACCTGTTCATTCTAATTGTTTCTTACATAAAAAAACCCGCTATTTCACTAAACCTTTACAGTTCAAAGAGAGGTTCACACAGCAGCGCACAGGCTGCTCTGATCACAGTTACTGCAATGCTGTGGCACTCTTTGTGAACCCAAGCCTTGAATATGACAGGACATAAAGTCAGGAACACGTTGGTTTTGTCCCGTCTGCACCTCACAACTCATTACCCAGCATTAACACCATCGAGGTTTTTTTCTCTTGTATTTGTTGTTGCAGTTGATTTCATGACGTTTTTCTTTAATGCCAGCCTCGAGCGCGCCCCTCAGCCGTATGGCGGAGTGTGACTTGGAGTGACGGGGCGCTAAACGTCAAGAGTTAATATTAGAGAGACGGCATCATTTAAATGACATTCACATCGCTCAACACATGAATGGGTGCTGAGTGCACAGAGAATAATAGATAAAATGGATAGATGTTTGATCACTGCCTTTTAGATGTTCACGTTAGAAGTAAAAAGAGCAGATGTGTCAGCACTGTGACCTGCTTTTGATTGGTCTCCTGCCGGGGTTTTTAAAAGTTTAAGGTCTCTTTCACGGCTGCAGATCATCACCTGTCTTTCCAAGCAATCTGTGACAGAGCAGTTAAAATAAACTGCTGTCCAAAGAGATATGTCTCTATCATCACCTGCCCAGTCAGTCTTTCATGCTTTATGTCTCTTATGTCAGAAATGTATATACGCACATACGCGTGCACAGACGCACTATTTCTCCTTTGTGAAAGAGCTCTGGTTGGACCAGCCCCCAGGAATTGAAGGAAAAAAAAAAGAAAAAAAAAGAAGCCGCAACAGAGGCTTTAGGCTTTATTTAACATACAGCTCATTTGAAATCTGCTGGTGTGCCCCATCTCAGCCGTCTTAGGACAGCTCCCGACTTGATGAAAAGCACTTTTATTGAGCTCTCTGGGGAGGTCAGCTGCCACTGTGTGTCTATGTGTGTTTTTTTGGCAAGAGTGTAAACCAGCAGGGAATGCTGGCGATGTCTGATGAGACATTACTTCTCAGCAGGGTGAGATAATAGGACAAGAAAAGGCAAATTGTCATGTGGCTGTGCGGCTATATGTGGGCTGGAATTGTCAGGATGTGTTTTGAAATTTCTGTGGTGGATTGTGCCATTTGCAGCTACTTTTCTACAGCCCCTATGTTATTTTAGATTGATGCTGAATGATGTTTGGTTCTGACCAGGGCATAGCATAGAGCCAAGCACTTTCTTTGACGCACAAACTCTTGCATAAACTCCGAAAACACAACTCGAGTCTTCCAGTGACGTGTCCCAGTTTGTCAGTTTTCCTAACAGCCATTGTCAGGCTATTGTCAGAAGATCTGAAAACGAGGGAGTATAAAAACGGGATCACAGGTTGTCTTGCAGCAAATTAGTCGCTTCTCTTTGCAGATGGTGTTCAATGCATTCCCATGTGACTTCTCTGCTTTTAACATGTGGTGCAGTCCATTCAGGGCAGCCCAGAATGCCTGTTAGAAACCATGGGAACATGGAGGGGAGGGGGTGTGCAATCTTTCAGGCCACGATTGGCTGCATACACATGGATGGGATGCACACACACACAGCTCCAGACTCCCCTTCTCACTCTCCGTCTAACTCTTAACACACTCTCTCACACACAATTTCAAAGGGAACTCATTCATAACATGGCATGACAAAGGAAATTCTCTGCTGACAGCTTTATGGAGTGAGAAAGTTCCCTGTCTTTACTGCCCGGATGTCACTTCCTATCAAACAGATCCTTGGTCTCAGCGGTTGTGCGCTCTCATGCAGCCAGCTCAACTAATTTTCTGTCCAACAGTTAAAATCATTCAGGTGCTTAATATCTCAGGTGTGGAGCTGAGTAAAGAGGGGAGCACGGATTTGGACTCTTCAGCCTAATTCAAGCCTGGGGACTTTTTTTAATGACCTGAAGACATCAGAAGCGAAAGCTAAAGTGACTGCATCCCGCCTGCGTCCCACGTCATGCAGTGCATCTGCTTCGGCCAAGAAACCTCACCTGGTGTGCATAGCTTTCATGAGCTTGGTTGGCGTACCCACAGGGATGTTCACACTGTGCTTTGATGCCAGAAAAAATTCTGGAATCAAGGTTGAGACTTGCAGTGGCCAACATTTGCCTGCTAGTCGTACAGCCAGGCGAGCCAACATGAGCTTGGCTGACATGATAGATAGTGACCCCCCTCTATTCAGGGAGGAGAAGCCCCCCCCCCCGGTGGTGGAGCCTTCAATAGCTTATTACTTTAACCAAAACTGCTGATTCGTTTCAACTGCCACAAGCATCTCTCCGCTCAGTAAAACAGATTATTCTACTGCTTCTGTTTTCCAGAAAATATATAAATATGCAGCACAGTCAGTACGTTTGGCATCCAGTTGCCACTTTATTATAAACAGCATACCTGCTCACAGCATCTTCTATAAATAGCTCTTGCATAGTTTGTAGCCATGATTTGTCCTGTTGTAAGAGAAAATTGTTTCGGCACATCAGACGTATATATCAAGCCATTAAGCTCCCGCATTACCACCCTTGGGAGATAGCTTTGAGCATGTCCGTGTTTTTTCAGTGTTCCTTTTCTCTTTTATCCAAACACTTCAACCTTAGAGCATTTTTCCATGATATCTTTGGCTTGTCCTTAAATAGCTTTTAATATCTTCTCTGTGGAAGAAGGTTGCTCCTTTTTTGGTTTTGACACTATTATGGAACCCACAAAGGCTAGCTGTGTATCTATCTAAAAAAGCAAAGTCCCAAGATTAAAAACCTATTTTCAGTACAGTAACTGTCAAAGCTGGAAATGTGTTCTCTAATAACCAAAGCGCGCTTTAAAGACCAGGTAACCGATGGTTTTAGGCTAACACGATTCACTCAATCGACTGATGTTTACCAAAAAAAAAGTGTATTTAATCTCAGTTCAGCTGTTAATTATGTTTGTGAGATCATAATATGACAAAATGTGTCTGTGTGATCCAGCATCAAGTGAAGAAAATTACCTGCAGGTGTTTCCAGTTCTTTTTGAGTCGCATCTTGGCTGATGCATTTATATTCATTACTGATCTCTTTGTGTGTTTGTGTGTCGATGCTTTACAGATAATTGATGAGGAGGAAACACAGTTTATGACCAACTGCCCCCCTGCAGTGACAGAGAGCACTCCTCGCAGAAGAACCAGTATCCAGGTGTTTTGGACTGCACCTCCCGGTGGCTCCGGTTGTGTTTTTCTCAAGTATGTGTACAACAACGGCTGGTCAGCCCTGCTTAGCAGAGTCAAGTTCAAACACTTAAACCAGTAGTCAAATTTAGTCTACATATCCAGCCTTCTGTCAAAAATACGGGTAATTGCAGGTTATCCTCCAGATGTATTACTCATGTGAAAGTGTTTCATGTAAGCTGAAGCTCGGCTGATCACGTTAAGGCTGCAAAGCAGAATCGGGACTGACTGCAATTTAAATATGTGCCTGGAACAAGAAGCTCAGTGTTGAGGCAGGCAGACATAATGCTTCGTTATTGAATTGTCACAAGGAACTTTGCAATAATAATAAAAAAAAAAAGCAGAGGAGCACCTTTATAAACAGTACAGTGTGTGCTTTCTCTCAGGTGTGTACACACTTGCACGCACACCCCCACAACGCCGCAACCATCGCAAACAGAATCCAAATCTGACACTCTGTAACTGTCTGTACTGACTGTGCTTTGCCTGATTTAATATAGCTTTATAAATATCTTCAGATATTTAAATAAGATGTTTTTTTGTTTTACCAACTGTCTTTCTCTGTATTAATTTCAAGTACACGTCTAATGAATTCATACTTATACAAGTATACTAAGTGAAATTTAGCCTCAAGTTTCAAGTAAGTAGGTTTTGTATGCTGAACATTGAAAACAGAAATCGATTTTATACAGATGTTTTAGAACTAGGATTTTGAGATTGATTTTAGTGCGATGACTTTAGTTTAAGTTTTCTTTTTTTTTTTTAAATGAAATCTTTTCATTTGGCTTGATAAACGAAATATTACCTTTAGTAGTTTTATACCTGATATGCACCACTCATTTCTTGCTGTTGTAAGTGCTCTGGGCTTACTTGAACACAGAAGACTAGTCATGTTAAGCTGAGGACACATCATGACAGAAATCCATTTATTAATCCTGTACTCCACTGCGGGGAAATAATGAGAGTGCATGAAGTGGAAAGGCACTGAGGGTGTGTGCGGTTCACGGAGGCTTCTGATAAATGCATTATTTAACCGTTTGTGTGCCCTTTCTCTGGTGTGTGATCTACATCTATGATTGTTTTATTTACAAAGGAGTCATTACAAATCGCTTTTGTTTTTTGTTTTCATCCTCACTACATGTTGTCATCCTAATTTTCAAAAGGCTGGTCACGTTCCTTGATATGTATGCTCTCCTTGTAGAGGCCAGGGAGATAGTGGTTGAATTGTCTTTGGTACTTAATAGATAAAGGAAACAGTTTAAAGTGTGACAGAGTGCACAGCCTGGAAAGAGATACTTAAAAGTGCAGAGACGCCGATGCACTATCAGGACATAGACAAAGCGGAAAGGAGGGAGTAAGAAGCTTACTGTTCAGAACACATGTCTGTGAAAATCATAATTACAGGCTGGCAGTGGGTATTTGTCTCTGTTCTTCACCCTGACTGCAGTAATGATGACAAGGTTTTTGCATATGCCACTCTGCTCGAATGCAGCAACTGTCCTAGTGCAGTCTCATTGATATAAAAAGTACAACTCCGTTAAATCTTTATGTGAAAGTCCCTGCATGAAAAACTTCTTAGAGGGAGATACGTTGCGGTTCACTGGTGGTTATTATATTACACAACTTCCAGTAAAACATTTGTGCATAAACAGGCAAGTACTGTATAATCACTGAACAGCAGAAAGCAACATAACATTGTGAAATACCTGCTTATCTTAGATTAGCTTAGAGTAGACAAGCTTCATTACCAATGCAGGTATAGGGTAAATATTCGCTTTTAATTTTCTCCATATGAGAGAAGGTGGTCTGTTGCTGCCTGTCAATAATGCTGTTGGTAAAGCATCATCTTTAAAAGAACTAAACAAAAAAAAAACCCAAAAAACAAACAAACAGACAAATATAAATACATCTGGTTATGAACTTACAAGTGTGTGCATAAGTCTGTCTCATAGAGACTGACTCACATGTCCCAGGAAATCCTGCTCCTCGTGAGTGGTTTGCTACAGTATAATTGATGGGCAGTTGCTGTCTTTTAGATGGAAAGTCTGAGCTTGGTGGTTTGGGTTTCTCAAAGGTTGATCCATGATGATAGGGTTAGGCAAGGATGCTCATTTACCTCCTGAACTCAGAGTACTCACTTTGAAAATCTTACCATTTATTTTTAGCCTTTTCATAAGCTCGAATCAAAGCCAAACTTTTCCTTGCTAGGTTTCTGTTGGTGTCTCACTCTTGTTTAACTATCAATGATAGTATAGAGAAGTGATACACAAATATATAGGCCCTGTAGAGTCCTATGAGCCTATTAGCAAGTGTAATGACCTTTTTTAATGAAAGTGGCTGATTCTTCTCTGTTAAGTAGCTATTTTAAACAGCAGCATTGCTATTGCTGCAGAATTGGTATGTGCCTACTTTATAATGACGATTTGTTAGAAGGTTTGTAACTAGAGCCTGACTGATATAGGGTTTTAAAGACTGATACCAACATTTGAGATTTAAAAATCTGATATTTAATCCAATATTTTTTTTTCAGAGATACGCAATACAAATAGATTTTCCCTACCATTTGTTATGCGTAGTTATTATAAGCCCGCTCTACGATAATAGGGTTTTGGTTAAAAATAATTCTTTTTTTTTAATTGTCACAGCAAGTTGTGGATTGTTTGTTTACATTCTGTAGGACTCTGTTTCAATCAGCTGGTTCACCAGGCGGAAGTTGTAAAGTGCCCCCTGGTGGTCAACCTGTGCAACCTGAGTGCTCATTGTATGGTTAAAGGGTGTTTCTCCTGTCTCTTTTTTAGTTTTTGAACTTTTTATTTCTCACCTCTTATCAGCGCAGATACAGTGTATCACCGCATAGCTAAGTTAAGCTGATATATAGATATGTTCTATTTGTAACTAAAGGTAGCACTAGCAAACTATTAAATATAAATACGTACCGATGAATGAAGGTTTAAATGGGAGATTCTCTTTTTATCGAGTATCCCTGTATTTACTCTGTAGACTACTTATTACTCTGCTTCAAAAACATACACTTCAGTTGCATTTGTACACTGATACAGTTACAGAGTGTTGTGTTTTTTCACTTAAATAAATTCCACCAGATTTCAGTGGAAATTTGGAGATTTGGAAGATTTTTGCTCTGTTAGCATGTGGCTAACTAACTGGTAGTGAAAATAATCATTTTAAGTGGCAAATCTATTTCAGTGCTTAAAATAAGAAGCTATATACGTGTTACAGTGTTCAAGAGAGAAATAATCATTTAATAAGTTATTTATTTATTTATTTTCTTGAGCTTAATAACTTACCGGCAGAAACCCAGATATAAATTGCTATTACCCATCATAATTTAAACGTAGTTAGACACCAAAAAGAAATATAAAAATCTGAGAAACAGTTGTAGTCCTCTATTACTTGTTTACAGCACAGTTTTGGCATATTATTATTATTCCTTGATTGGAAATAGAACATAAGAGACTCCAAAATGCTCGATAAATAGAAAACTCGTCATCTTATTGTAATCCTTCCCGTATCTGGGCCATTAATATAATCCTGACTGTTCTCAACAGAACACCCAGTCTAAGAGAAATCACCTCACACATCAAGTTTTAGTCTATTTTTGATTTCACCAAATGTTTAACTATTACTAATTAACTAAAATATTTTGCTTCTGTTCTGTTCATGGCCTAATTAAATGCACCCAAAAAACCCATACCCATAAGTATCTAGTGACACAAAGTACTGTAGTCACGGTGGTATTATCAGAGCGTAGTTCCTCTGGTTGATTACATACCTGATTGTTCCACAGAAGCTATAACAAAATTCAGTCCATATGTTGCTGTCACCACTGAATTTGCTATTATCTTGTCTCTTTCCATTTGTTGGTGTGAGATGTTTTATTTGTAATTTCCCTCTGGCATGCTATATGGATAGTAGTGTGGTATGTTTTGATGAGCTGTCTGAGTATATCAGTGATCTGCTGAATGTCACAACCACATGCAGCTGTCAGAGCGTGTTTAGAGCCTTCAGCTAGACGATACAACAGATAAAGGATGCTTTGAGAACACTGGAAGCAGTCCCACAGAAATTAAATGTAAATACATTTGTCTTGGAGTGGATTTATGTTACGTCATCTTGTGAGTTCTTCTTGCAACTGAGAATATGGATCTTTATTAATTTAATCTGTAGCAGTACTGTCTGCACAGGGAATAACTTTTTTTTTTTTTTTCAATCCCTGGTTGTAGCAGGAGCTGATATACGAAAATACATTTTTTTTTCGTCTTCTTCTACTTGTAGCCCTAAAACAACAGTCTCTCACTGTCTTTTCTTTTTATTAATCTCTCAGACCTACTCTACCCAGAGACAGACACTCATACACACACACATTCAAATCAGTGCACTTTTGCAGTGATTGGGATCGGCGGTAGTGTGGATCCAGCAAAGTAAGATAGAATTTAAATTGGATGTTAAATAAGCATTACTCTGCCTGATTGTCTAGCCAGTCCAGGAAAGTGGGCGAGCAGTGAGGCAGAGTTTGCTCCTCTATCTCTTGGAGATATGTGGAATTGGGGTGAGATTGAATTAAAGTGTGAACAATTAGAGAAGTGTTGGTGGTGTCACTTACCTTGAATCATTTCATCTGCGTTATATGAGAGGCTATTTTGGCAGTAAATCATACCTTCTTTCAAATACCATTTTAATCTTACATCAAGCAGGGACGCAAGGGAAGTGAGTACTCTCTTGTGTAATATGATCTTAATGTCAGAGGTTCCCAAATTGTATAACTTCTCAATATTTGCCATATTTTTCAAGTTAACAAACTGAATATTTTCTTTAGAAATACAAAGAGAAAGTGCAAGAGTTAAGAGACCTGTGATTACTGACGCAAGCTAGAAGACCTTTGACTGTTGGAGCAGAATCACAGACATGATTTCTAATTAACCCAACTACTGAAAATGAGAAAGGACAGGGTAAAGATCAATGGCTAACTAAATAAAGGTTTTAGAAAACATTTGCAGCAATAATCAGGAGATGTAGATTGAAACACTGTAACATTATTTGGAGCTGTCCTAAAAAGTGCTTCAGAGTTAGTAAAGAGGTAATCAGTGGAAATTTAGGTTTCTGTGACAACTTGGACAATGTGAAGGAGACTGCATCCTGTCAGCCTCTATAGATTGTGTCCAAGAAAAAAAACAACCCCTTTTTCTCATTTCTTTTTCTCTTCAGCACAGCACAGAAAGATTGCTGGAATTTGGTCAGGATTACTACTGTGAATGCATAGTCCTGATGGCTGGATGAAAGCGCCAAGCCAGTGTGGGTTTGCGGATGCAAGAGTGTTGAGGACACAACATTTGTAGAGAGCACAATGCATGTCTGTGGATATAACAAAACACTGGCTGACAAGATGACTCCCAGCCCCTAGAAGCCTGGCAAAAGAGGAAAATCCCAGCATGATAACAATATGAAGCTTCTTCTTATTCTTTTGGCTGCTTCCTTTAGGGGTTGCCACAGCTGATTGCCTGCCTCCATCTCTCCCTATCCCTAGCATCCTCTTCTGTCACACCAACACACTTCATGTCCTCCTTCACCACATCCATGGATATTTTCTTTGGTCTTCCTTTTTTTCTTCTGCCTGGAAGCTCCATCTTCAACATCCATTGGCAGTATATTCACCATCCTTACACATATCTCTACAGTGGTCCAAACCATCTCAACCTTGCCTCTAACTTTTTCTCCAAATATTTCAACCTGAACTGTCCCTCTGATTTCTATTTCTGATTTCCCTGCCATCTCCAGTTCTGCTTTGTCTTTCTGTTACCACCACCATCTCTAAACATCATCACATCATCGCAGGTCTCACTATAATCCTGTAACTCGTCACTCCACCCTGCCTGCAATCCTTTAGTTCACGTCTCTTGACCACTGTCTGTTGATTCCATCTACCTTCAGTACCTCTACTCCATGCAGCCTCACTGTTATACCTTTCTCACTCTCATTCACACACATTCTGTCTTGCATCTACTGACTTTCATTCCTCTTCTCTCCAGAACATATATCCAACTCTTCAGGTGCTCTAGATGCCTCCTGCTCTAACTATGGATCACAGTGTCATCTGAGAACACCATAGTTCACTGCTGCTTGACCTCACCTGTCAGCTTGTCCATTACCACTGCAAACAAGAAGGGGCCTAGTGCAGATCACCCGATGTAATCCCTCCCCATCTTTAACCCATTTGACACTCCAACTGCACACCTGACCACTATGTTGCTGCTTTCATACATGTATGGCACCACCCTCACATACTTGCTTGCTACCGTGTTGCATAGTTGCTCGGGGGAAATGTCCCGATGAAGTCCAGGACAATGTGCTCAAATGGGATTAAAGGTAACGGGTGCAAAGGCGCTTTTGGAATGGCCGGATGGTTAAACAGCTGACACTCCAGACAGGTCCACCCGGATGCACGGCCAATAAAATCCACCCATTTACTCTCCTGAGTTTTATTATATCCCATATATGAATATATTGTCTCGCTCCCCCATCCTGTAGTGGGGCGCCACTGGGAGCAGTGGCAGTGTCAGCGAGGAACCACCCTGAGTGACTAGACTAGCTCCAGTCAGGTCCCGGCAATCTACTTAAATAGGAAAGGCATGACCAGGTGATGAAGAACAGCTGTGGGAGTCAGCCTCCGCTGACACCACACCCTGAACCCACTGCTTCACCCCTCCTGTGCAGCTGAGCCACAAACCACACCCCGCCATAGTGGGCTTTATGTCAGTGAGATTAGACGGCGTACTGCATGTGAAATAGTCTAATTGTGTGATGTGAAAAATGAGAATTTTCTGACTAATTGACATTTCATGTGATGGAGAATGGTAGCCTGCTGGAAACCTTAATTCAAAACTATTTTGACTACAGTAAGCTTTTGTGGCTCACCACCTCTTCAAATCAAAGACTGGATCTGCTCAGTGGCACTGTTGATAACATGTTGAAAAGCTAAATGGAGGGCCATTTAATTCAAGGGATCATATAATTCACCATGTTTTGTTAAAATTAAGGAGCAGATACTTTTTTTTTTAATCAATAACAGCTGTAAGCCGTTCAGACACTGAAATGTTTTTACTTTTTCTTTTGGCAGGTAGTTATAATGGGTGGAACTGGTGGATAGGTATTTTTTGTTAGTTGCAAACTGTCTTACCCCTCAAACTATACAGTATTCTCAGTCACTTACAGTGTATCATCACTTTATTGTACACACAGAGATCATTGGATAGCATAAAAATGTATGTGTTAAAGTCCCAAATTCTTGATCTTCCCCCTAATATGCATGATGACCTGCATTGAACATCTTGGCTTTAGATGGAAGTTCACAGTGATCATCTCTTGTTTCTCCAGTTTTGTATAAAACTAATATTCTGCTATTTAACAGTATAAATATGGATTTTGGGATGTATTCTATATTGCTGTTATCCACTGATATAGACATTGCATTTGCCGTTGAAATGGTCATTCATGCTTTTTTTTTTATTTATGTGAGAGGTGCATGTGGGCGGCTGGCTCATATCAGCAGTGAGATGTGGAGCTCTGTGTAAAAACACAATAAATATATAAGATTCCACACCTTGTGGGTTAATGCATATTTTCTGTTGGTTTTGGGATTAGCTCAGCTCAATAGAGCATGCCGCTGCTCAGCTTAGTCCAGAATAAATAGCATCCAAACTGTCCAGCTGGAAGGGGCCCACCTGGATCAGATGTTACCCCCGGACTTGCATCCAGTATCTCATTGTTGGGGTTTATCCCCGTGGAAACCTTCCTGCAACCATGGCTGGTGTAAATGGCTGGTGTTTGTGAGGAAGTTAGGTCCCCGGTGGCTTGTTTTCTGTTGTTGCTTCTCAAGTCTGTTGGCATCTGAAAAGGTCTGTTTGTGACTAATTTACATGTCAAGGCCCCTCATAGACACATGCTTCTTCACTACTGAATGAAACTTCTGAAACCGCTCAATCTAGAAAAACCTGCCCATTGCAGACCTCACATTTTGTGGGCATTACTTTTGGCCTGTCATTCAATCTTTATTGCATAGCCAGCTCTAATGTATCCTCTGCCCAGGCATTTTGGTGAATTGCCTTAGGAGCCTTTGTCTAACTTTAATCTTTATTACTGAGAAATGTTTTTTTGTTTATTTTAGTTTTATGCATTATATAACTTGGAAAAACAAAATGTTTTTTTTATTTCCTAGTGAGCTCTAATATCTGCTTTCAGGAAGATACTGAAAAACAGAAATAGGTTTATGAATAACTCTACAGCTATTAGCTCTGCCATGATCCACAGCTCAGACAAGTATTGTTATTATAAAATACATAAGTAAACAAAATGTCCTAATTTTTTTTCCTGTCTTGGTTTTTTAGGGCCCGAGCACTGAGAAGGCCCTATTGTATCTGTTCCGTTTATTCTCTTTGTAATTTACACTCTTACTTTTTCCTCCCTTTACACTTGCACTTGGTGTTCCCCTCAACAAACTTTGCTTCTCACAGTTCCCCTCTCTTCTTGTTGCTCTATTTAGGGCTAGTATTGTGCAGAAAAGGATCATCTATTTCCAGGATGAAGGCTTACTCACCAAGAAACTGTGTGAGAAAGGTAGGTTTCTTATAACGGTTTGGATAAAAAGTATTACTATCAGAATGGTGCTTTATTTTTGCTCACCACTCACGCACCAGTCATGCACTGATGTGAATGATTGTGAGTATGACCCCTTGGGTTTGCATGGCGATGGATGCCACACTGAGCGGCAAATCAAAAGAACAGTGCTGCACACCTTTTCTCCACGTCCTTCCTTTTGGCTCACCGCTTTCTTAACCACCCCTCATTTATATGACAGGCACCCATCTCTTCTGCTCCTTATACTAATCAGTAATCTTACTCTGTGTATCTGTGTGATCTTTTGTTTTTCTCTCCCATCATTTCTGTACAGAATCCCTGTATGGAGAAACTACAGATAAACCATTACTTGACTGTTGTGCCTGTGGAACAGCAAAGTACAGAGTCACCTTCTTTGGGAACTGGTCAGAGAAGATTCACCCCAAAGACTATCCCCGTGAGCACAACTTTCAGTTCTTCATGTCATCTCATGTCTTATACATACTGTATGAATTAAGGAATTGTCACAAAAAGAACTAAACCAGTAGTGACGTGATTTGCTAACAAGCATTGTGGGTGTAGCCACAGTTTTAATTTAAATGAGCATAGATTCTTCTGTGGTTATAAATTCTAACTATGAACATTTAATTCTGTTTTGGTAACATCAAACTTAAAACAGTGCCTTCTTACAAAATAGGTGTTTGTCTTCTAATTTGTCGAAACAATGTTCTAAAATAATGGATTGGAACTAAGAGTCACAGAAAAGGTTGGATGTCAGTGGGAACATAGACAGTATGAAAAAAGGATGTAGGGATGTTGTCATGAGCAGCTGTGATCAGGCAGAAGAAGAAGACCCAAACGCAGACTTCACAGAGACGAAAACGTTAACTCAAAAGCAGCTTTATTGCTGACACAAGAGAAAAGGTACAAAAGTAAAACTAAACTGGGAGACTCTAGGAACTAAGCACATGGGGAAGAGCATGGGGAAACGCAACAACTATGAGGGAGACGCTGACATAAATACACAGAAAGTCAACAAGGGACGCGGGAACACACGGGGAACACGGTTGACATGAATAATCATAACAAGAGAGAACGTACATGGAAACACAAGACCTTCACAATAAAACAGGAAATCAGATGCGGGAGTGGAAGAGAGGCAGACGAGAGGGAGCGAGGGAACACGAGGGAGAGCAGGCATGACGGGCCGGGAAAACATGGATATACATGATGGAATTAAACACGCGGGGAAAACAAGGCAGAAGAACTCACACAGCTATATAAACACAGACACACAAAGGGCAAAGACACATAGGGAAATCCAATAAGCAATACTAAACAGAATAACCTAGGAACCCTACAATAAACCTTTAGAATAACAAATGGACTTAACCGAATACAGAATACCCCAAAAAACGCACAAAACTCAAAACACTGTGTCAGAAGTCCTGGGACCATGACAGATGTAGGACAGATCTGGGTACCTTCTACCTTGAGCACCATGCAACTGTTGTTGTGATTTGATGCCAAATACATAAAACAGAATTTATCTGAATTGCTAAGTTAATGACTAATAAATTACTATAATTTTATTAAACAAAATTGAAGTAAGAAAGAATTTGTTATGGAGGATGAAGCTCCATAACAACTTCTTCATTTGAGTCCAAAAAATATTTTGTGCCAGGCAGAAAGCATGCTAGAAATGTGGGAATTGTAACACTGGAGTAGGGATTGACTTGTTTTTGGTGCCTGGCTCAATAGCCAGTTTTTGGTACTTCTGCAAACCACCAAGTTATACACAATTCAGTCAGACCACTAACGCTACTGTGGGGTAAAGTGTGACTTATTTCTTTGTGTAATGTGGATAGATATGTGTTTGTTGTGGTTTACCTGGGAAAAAGATGGCTGCATGATTCACTGTGACAGTGGTTGTTAAACTGTGGAGCAACCAGATGACCAGGGTAAAAAATATGGAATGAAACGAAGTTGAATAGGAGTTGTGAATGGGAAAAGGATAAACAAGAATTGGTTGATACTATTATTGGGAAAAATGTATTTCCCTGACCAGTTAATTAGTGGTTGCAAGACGTTGCTTGCAAAGTTTGCATAGAAGATGCACACATGCCTGTAAACAGTTGCCAACTTGGTTTAAATGCTTTCTAGCAGCGAAAACCACTGCATACCCCTTAATGGCAACACCATTCCCTGGTCATTTGGCTGTATGACAAACACACGTGAGCATGCATCAAGACAAACAAACACACTACAAAAAATGTTCAGGAATGATTTGTGGAATGAAGCATTTAAGATCAACCTTAAATAACTAGCCCAAATAAACACCTTAAATAAACAGCCCAAAGTTAAACGACTAGCTAACTCACTCTCACATTTTCCCAAAACAGCAACTCTGCAGTGTGGATGGTTTAGCTCTGTGGTTTAAGGCGCTGGTTATAGGCCTCAGTAATGATGTGGGTGTTGAGCTATTTTACAGTGGTTGGGTGCAATGCATATAACCTTGAGACTCACAATCAGGATGTGAATGGACTTTAAGATTACACTGCCTCGCTTGTCTAAATCAGGCTCTTGCCACTCAGATCAATATGCCGATTAGAGTGAAATAAGATAAACCCTGAGATCGAAAAGAGAGCTAATTCACTGTTTTATAGAAAGAGTGGCTATATGAGAGTCATTGTCACACAAATTTATGACAACACACACACACACACACACACACACACACCTCAGTTGTTAAAACGATAGGGCAAGCTGTGTGGCTTCTATGTCTTTCCCTTGCTACAGATTGATTTGTCCTTCCACAAAGTTATTTCCTTGGTAAGTAGTTGAAATAACTCTGCACTTATTGTACTGCACAATATTATTCACTGACTACACCACAGAAAGCATATAGTATGATTTTGCTCTTCTGTATTACAAATGCATTTGTTGCTATTCGAGATCTGCTTTTGAGCCACATGTCACTCTCCTATTCTTAACTTGTTTCCTTTAACTGCAGAAGCCATACACCGCTGTGCTGACCAAATTTCAGTGTAAAAACAGGCCAACAGGAGATTTTTTTAACTGCATGACATGATAACCTTGACAGTTCTATTTTCTTTTTTCCCCTTTGTCCCCATTATATGTCATACAGACAAGTGCGGCTATTTAGTGCAAGTGATAGCAGTTCCCTTGGACACAGAGCGTAGACACCTGCCCTAGAAAGATTGATAGAATTGATGTATAAGATATTAAGATAAAAGAATAAAAAAGAACAGTGTTCCTCCATCAAACTTAAACACAATATAAAAAAAAATTCTGCCTTTCATTTTTTGTCTTGTTTGTCATCTTTTCCAACATCCTTTTTCTCTTGGACTAAATATTAATTTGCTTTGCAAGATTTCACAAGCCTATGAATTCACAGCTACCAAAAATTGTCATCTTTTTGCAGTAGACAAAGTAAAGTTTCAACTCTAAGCTCTATCAAAGTTTTTCATCACCACGTCTACACTGTTCACTGTCCTTGATAAATATACACATTGCCACTTGACTGCTATCACACATTATTTTCCATCACATGTGGATGAGAATATCATGTTTAAAGTGAACAAAAACTTTACATATACCTCTGGCATTACTCATCTTTTGCAGAACTTTTATTTGTTTTATAATAAGGCTTTTAGTCACGCGCTCATGGTACTTTATAGGTTTGGCCAGAGCTATACAAACATCATTATACTTTCTGGTTGGCAGAACAGGGCGTCCTTCCAATACTGGTGCATAATAAGATCCTAGGCAAGGTGAAAATAAGGGGGGGGGGATGGGGGATAATGTAAGAATGTGAAAACATGAAACACCAAGGCTGTTGATACTTAGACTTTTGTGACCCCATAGTGAGAGAGTAAGGACAAAAAATGACCTGTAGACATAAACAAGGAGCCTATTGAGCCTAGATAAACTACAGTATTCTATGTATTATTATGCTTTACATAATAGTGGAGGTTAGGTGTGACGTCTACTGCTGCATTCTTGGTTTGATTGCCAGTATAGGATCAATAGTGGGATGATGCAAAGGGCATTTTAGGAAAAAGGGTGAAATGGCCAGTTATAAATACGTTGTATTGTTTGGTTTTACAGGTCGTGCCAATCATTGGTCAGCAATAATTGGTGCCTCCCACTCTAAGAACTATGTCCTGTGGGAGTATGGGGGCTTTGCCAGTGACGGCGTTAAACAAGTGGCTGAGCTGGGTTCACCAGTTAAAATGGAGGAGGAGATCAGACAGAAGGTAAGATACTCCAGTTGAGATGACTGTATTATACATGTGGTAATCAGATTTGTATTTATAAAATATACAGTCAGGATATTTACCAAGTAAATGAGTTTATTTCCAAGAATGTTTTTCCTTGACTAAAACTGGTAAAACAAAAAAAAAAAGAAAAATGAATTTTGCAACACCACAGGAGCCTCAGGGGATGTTCCAGGGTATGCACACCTGAGTGCGATATACGATGAATTGCTTTGACATTGTTGTCCAGATCATTTAGTGCTTTCAGGCATCTTTGCTATTCTTAGCCTGCCTCTACGACTACATTTAACCAGTACACAGCGTCAGGAGCAGTACCACTGCTGGGAACCGGTTTAGACGTTAGAAGATTAGAAGATATTTTCCCTGGTGTTTCACGAAATTTGGACCAATTATACCTTTAAAAAGTGCAGCCACACCAGTTAATCTTTGATCACAACATGGGGTTTGAGACAACTCGGGAAGTGCTTTGAAGGCAAAAGGAGGTACCTGTTGTTTTTCATCAAGCCGGTTAATTAGTAGCTGATTTCAGTTAGGTTGGACTACGTCTCTCTATGTGTACCCGAAGAATGTTTCTTTTATTTTAACTTTATAATTGTCTTTTACAGCATCTGGTTTTCTTTTGAATGAAGTCTGAACTTTTTATAGTCTTGTACTTGTCATGTTCTTCCTGCTTCCTTGGACTATAATCTCTGGTACTTCCACAAATAGCATGCTATATCTTTTTTTTTTTCCTTCCTTTGCCTGGCTGTCTCTCTCCGTCTCAAAATTACCCATGCAGGCAGAGCATATGGTCCTGTTGAGCGCTTACTGCTAGCTAATTTTGAAGACCTGGTGTTGCAGCAGATAATGAGGGCACAGTTTGAGCATGGGGGTCTCCATGTCATTTCTACCTTTCCACAGCTTACAGCACACTCTATTATTCTTTTCTCTCTGCCTGGATCATTAGACAAGTTTCTTCCAAGGTTAGAGGTGAAAGTGAAATTGGGCTTAGATTTGACTGACAAATAGAATACATTTTCTAGAAAACACAAATTTTGATTTAATTGAAACTGGCTTTCCTTGTATTATGTCTGGAGAACATGACACAGAAATTAATTTCTTCACAAATGTAATCAAACCGTGAAGGAGAACCCCCTTTTCTTTAGATGATTTACATTGCTGGACTGGACGCTAAATTTTTTTCAGCAAACACATTAATATGTGACAGATCACACAAAAACCCAATGAAAGTTCAACATTTTAATATTGTTTTGCTTTTTATATTTCCTTAGGTTTTGAAACTTAAAGATTAAAATTTGCAAATGTAAACGATGAAACGTCTGATTAAAAAAACAAAACAAAAAAACCCCTCCAACAGACTTAGATTAATCCACTGATTAATCACAATCCGAGCAGCATTATTGCCCCTTGCCATCGATGGAGCCGTTGCCAACATCACTAAAGGGGCAGATTTTCTGCACTGCCTGGCCAGGTCAACCTTCCCCTAGCATTTATGGCTGTCTGACCGCGGTTTCCCACTCGCAGCCGAGAAGCTTTTTTGCAGTTTATTCATCAGAAACTATTCAATAAACTACATTTTTCGACACAATTTTGAAAGATTTTGCAGACAGTGAAGTCAAGATAACAAACAATGGGGATATTGTAAAGTCCACCATGATGGCGTCTTGCTTGGCTGTTTTTGTGAGCACCCAGCATTGCAGCAAATGATTGTACTGTAGTAAATGTGGTACTTTTTCTGACTAATAACAATCATATCATCACCGAGTGTGGCTTGGCTTGTGCAGTTTATTTTATCTCAAGAAGGTATTGAGAGCTACCCCTTGTTTACAATTATGTTGCCTAACAGCTGCATAATGACTCAGTAGTAAAGTGGAATTGGCACATGATTGCAGGATGATGGTTACACTGGCAATCAGTATAAACCTGATTGGTCTCATACTAGTAAGATGCATGCTGTTATTCATTGGCTGGCATGATGGAAAAGTAGTGAATAATCAACCTTTTTCAGTCTTCTGTACATGGCTGTACTTAATTAGTGACATTTACAGAATTGTGTAGGTAGACTTTAGATATGATGGTTCTGTAAATGGGTCATTTTCCCTCACGAGGTTCATGCGTTATCCTGTTTTTTGAAAACAGGTTTAGTCTGATGACCAGAAACTAAAAAACATGTTTTGTGCAATCGCCTCACATGTCCACGTTATCCACTTTTCTACAACTAATAAAACACAGAAAGTCAGTTGATGCCTTTTAAGTACGGAGGCTCGGAGAAGGAGACTCCTTCTTTTGAACAGTGCAACGCTGCGTGGTAAACGCTGACGCACACAGAAAGCTGATTCGCTTTTGTGTCAGGTGAGGCGTCAAGGGGGAGCAGCTAGCGATGAATGCAAAATTGATATTCATAGCCAGGCTTCACTCCAGCCAAGGGATGTACTGATCAGAGTGTTCATACAAAGTTTCATTTGCAGAGCCAAGCAGTTATGCAGACCACACAAATACACACACACACACACAGAAAAAACCCCCAAAACATTTATACAGACAGTCTTTTTTTATCTTACCAGTGTCAGTTCAGACTATGATGGCGTTATTTTATATTCAACTTTGCCACCCTTTCAGACCTACAACCAGGGTTGGCTCTACAACGTGTCTCGCTGCTCCTGCTCCTCAGATATGTGGTGAAAAAATATTTGACATCTCATATCCTCTGGGATTAGGTACATATTTAGAATTGGAATTTCGTATAGTCCACCTCTACTGATAACAGCACCAATGTTTAGTATTTGATTTTTTTTTAGAAGAAAAATGATAAAATATATTAATTTGACATGCACAGGTGGCTATATTTACTTTGTCGATCTCTGATGGCTTTCTGCTTGTCTTGCATAATTAACAAGCAGTTCCACATAAAACTGTCTTTAAAAAGTCATTTAAAGTTTTTAAATGAACCCTTTAGCCTCATATCGCCTATGTAGCCTATGCCATACAACTAAATTATTTATTAAAACTAAATTTATAAATGTTATTGTAACTGCTCATTCATGTATTGAAATAAACTTGCATTTTTGAGCCAATGTCAAATAAAAAGACACGTGTATATGTCTTAAGACATATGTAAAGTAGCTTTGGTAGGTGAGGTGCAGAATGTAAAGCAGGACCGACCGCTTTTTTTCTTTTTCTCTCTTTCTTTCTTTTTTTTAAATTGGCTTTCAGACAGTAAACAGATGTGCATACTGTTCCATATGTCATATACAAATGCGGTTATCAGAGGACTTGGCAGCACCGGGATGCAGCCAGTTCATTGTTGTTGTCCCTCCTTTCATGTTTGAGGTGATTTGTATATGCATTCAATCATTACAGACGCGCAGTGTGTCACTAATGAGAAGTTTAATGAGACTCTCTCCAGGACAAGCGACCAGGGCCAAGGCCTTAGACGGATTATGAAATCTCCTATTTCCTTTCACAGCATGGGGTGTTTTTCATTATTGCACAGTACAGACGCTTACGGAATTCTCTATTATCGGGAGCTCCGCAGCTGTGTCATAGAGCGGCGATAACACCACTCGGGCTAGAGCCAGAAAGAGACATTACAGATTAATGACAGGAATTGCAGATCTGTTTAAACAGATGCACCTGTTGCCCTTAAAATATGATCTTTTTTTTTTTTTTTTGTCCTTTTTTAAAAATTTTGTCAGTAAAAGTGACTGAGATACCCCTTAAATTCCATTTTGAATGTCAGAGCTTAATGTAGGAGATTTCTGAGCTGGATTCATCCAGTCGGTAAAGCTGTTACCCTGATTGCTGCTTGCATTTTATTACTGTCAAATTGTCTTTCTGATGGAAGCTAAAAGTAGCATTAGAGCTGACTAGGAGAACAACAGGTATTATGGGAAAAAATGTTAGCTTGTTTTGAATGTTTTCCTCCTTCTGCTCCCCCTTTGTGTGCTCCTAACAAGAATTCAAATGATAATTCTTCAGCTGAGTTGTTGTGAGAACAGTAAGGTCTGCCATCTGTAAGTGGGAGGCCTGTAGTTAGGAGCGTGGGAAGAGAATAATAGATATGCAGGT
>VOQK01024603.1:4291-14450 GCA_015052645.1 Benitochromis conjunctus | reverse complement strand
CTTGTGAGTTTTTTGCATGTAGAAGGAAATATTTTCAAAACACAAGCAGAAAATCCTCATTTTAAAAATTAATCATAGCCTAAATGATGTCTTCTAGCCACGCTTTTGTCCAGATCTGGCCACTTTTGGGTCCAAACAAACAAAATGGCAACGCTCAAAATGCTTATGTTCAGTCCAGAAGCCAGTGGTTGGCTGTAATTTGTGAATTCAGTGATCTGGTTTGAAGATTAAAGTGAAATGAAAGAGGGGTTTTTTTCTCTAACATGCACGACTCAGACGGCGGGGCGCCTCGATGCTGATGTTGTTCTGTAGTAACCAGCAGTCGTCCTGCGGCGTGCAACGCGCTCGTGTGCGTCGGGATGCTGCAGTGAAGATGGAGAGTTCTGATGTGGGAGCAACATGAAACATCAGGCAGAATATTTTTAGGAGCTTCTTCCACACCTCCACCTCTCGTCTCTCCATCTCTCTCTCTCTCTCTCCTCGATCTCTCGCTGACGGCTGCTCTCTTTTCTCCTCGCTCCTCTCTCTTCACATTCAGCAGCTCTCAGCCTGCGAGGAAGAGGAGGAGGAGAGGATGAGGCAGGAGAACAGAGTGGAGTAAAATAGAGCAGAGCGGAGTGCATGCGCGTGGAATCGGCCGCTTTATCGGCTCTTCTCTCTGGGATTATTCTGAACTTCTCGGCTTTGTTCCTCTTTTTCTGCATGTCGGAAAGTTGTTGACGAACTGATGTGGGTGGATGATGAAGATGCTTTCCTCTCGCTCCACAGAGATGCGAAGACATGTCACGGTGTAGCTCTTGATTCTCCGGTTTGTGGCGCGTAAATCGAGAAAATCCCTGCAGCCATGTGCACTTCCATTGGAGCGTCTAAAAGATGGAGGCGACCTAAAGTGATAAATTACCCAGCAGACACGGCGGCTTTTTTATTCCGATGAGCTCTGCGATTGAGGCGTAATCACTCAAAGAAAAATCAGCTGATTAATAATTCAGGGTTTATCTTTATTCCTAAATTAATCGTCTCGAGGCCAGTGCTGCGTCTTAACTTGTGTGGGTTATTTAGGGAACAGGTATTCTGTTCTTCTACCGAGCTTTCAGCTCAATCTCTGGATATTTAAACTTTCCGTCATCCATCAGGATTTGTGATCTATTTCCAAACTCTCAGCTGAAGAGTGTGTTTGAGAGGGACTTCATCACCGTTCAACATGTAAACATATTCTCATACATCAACTATTTAAACTGTTTAAGAAGAATATCTGTTTCTCAGTCATTTAGTCCAGATATGACATCGGAGTTCATGCAGTTTTTGCCCGTTTGAAAGAAATGAGTCGTGTGGTGAAACGTACGAATGCGAAGCGGCTTCCGGGTTCTTGACTTTTGTGGATTTTCAGGATCTTTCTGGTGTTTTTGTTTTTAAGCCTGTACATGTGAACCTTGTGCACCGGCTGGATCGCTGGCTTTTTGGTAAAGGGAGAAAATTTTTCATCCAGACTCAGTCCCTCCGAGGCCCGTCAGGCGACATGTCACCTGTTTTGGACTGAAGGGTCATCAACCTCAGATATTTTGTTCCTCTGTGGCTTTGTCTGCCTCTCAGAGAGATGGCGGCAGCTATCGCCAGCTCCCTGATCAGACAGAAGCGCCAGGCTCGCGAGTCCAACAGCGACAAAGTCGCCACTAACAAGCGACGCTCGAGTCCCAGTAAAGACCCGAGGTCTCTGTGCGAGCGACACATCTTCAGCGTCTTTAGCAAAGTTCGCTTCTGCAGCGGAAAGAAAAGACCAGTACGCCGGAAACCAGGTGGGTGGAACGATTCAGAGACCAAAGGTTTCCCGTGTCACAGTGGGACAGGAACACATTTGTCCTCCAGGGTTTACCGTATACTCAGGAAAACCTGTGTCTTTGACCCGAGCGCTGCTGCGACCAGCTCTCAGACAGATTGATGATGACCCTGATCAGAACAGCTTAGCACGATTCACCATTCAAAGTAATCCTGCTTTATCTTATGCAGGGCATCATTTGTCTGAAACAAGTCCATCTAGCTCCTTCTTCTGATTGGCTGCCCCTCGTAAAGAGAATACAGCTTTTATATGAATGTCCATTGCCGGAACAGCACATATATGACAGGAAATAACACAGGTCAGGTCCACTTTAATGTGAACAACCTGCAGCACCTTCAGCTTTAACTCAGCTTTCTTCTGATTGGCTGTCTCTTGCAAACAGAATGTTTTAACAGAGGAGGCCTTCTGTGCACCGGAGATTGCGATATAAGAACATTTCCTGTCTATGACACGGGAACCTTTGAGGTAGAAAACCTCCCAACTTGCCAACTTGAACAAATCTGGGCAGTTATTTTGAAGCCCCTCCCCCTCCAAAACTAACTGTAAGCAGGTTATAAGTTATTAACATTGATTTCAGGTGTCTCACTCCTCCCACTCGAGCACTAAACAGACACCTTGGTTGCTGCACAGTTTTCCTGATCACAACTGATTGATGTTCACTATGATAAAAGTAGATTTAATTAAATTTAGGCTTTGCTTTACCTGTGTCTGTTGAGGGTCCGTCAACACTGAAGAAGTTCATTGGTTGCCTTGACGAGAGCGGTTTCTGTGCTTCTTAAAGTTCAGAAAGTTGAAGCTCAGCTTTAATTTGAGGTTTTCCGGGTGTTGTATGCTCTGTAGGTTTATCATGATACTGGATTACATAAATAGAACTCACCTCACTGTTTGTTGTCAGTTCTTCCATGTTCTGTGTTTCTTCGGTAGTTGTAATAAGCGTTGCATCATCAGGTCCCCACGCTGCGACTCCAGCTTGTGAACAGACGGCATTTTTCTTTTCTTAAAGTAACAGCAAACCTTTACGTTTTTTAGTCCTCCTGCAGAATAACGAGATAAAAGTCGACCTGAACTCGAGCAGCGTTTCCTCCAGAGAGAGCTTCTCGGAGAGCAGCAGCAGAGCGTCGGAGAGCTGGACGGATGTCTGTGTTTACACATTTATGAGCTAGCTGCAGCTCTCATCTCTCATTAGCCGACTCCCCGCCATCGCCTGCGCCTCCTGTTTTCTTGGCAATACAACAAACGGCTTCTTAAAGAAACTATTACGCAGCACTTGTGCTTGATCAGTTCCTTCAGAGTCTGCAGACTTTAAGTTCTCCAGTAAGGAGCTGGTAGGAAGAGGCCGAGTTATTCATGAGTTATTCTGCAGCTGGTGAAGTCGGCGTTCAGCTCAATGTCAGCACTTTGCCTTGCTTTGATGTTTCACCCTCAGTGAGCCCTTTGCTAATGAGATCTGTTACTGCATGAAGCCTTTTTGAAGCCATAAAGATTTCACCCCCAACTTTGCTCAAGTTCAAATCAAAACACGACCACGCGCCTCCAGTATCCTTTGGCTTTTTTACCACCTTTATGTGCAGAATCTACCACACACAGGGGCAAAGTGTGGCCTGAGGGCCAGAATCAACCCACATGCTCTCTCAGTCTGGCCTGCGATGTCCTAAAAGGAAAACTGTGATGTCATAGATTCGCAAAGTCCTGTTTTGTCGAGCTGATTGTTTACACCGAGGATGTCAAAGGCATTTCATGTCGCAGGCCACATAAAGCCCACTTTGATGTGAAGTGGACTTTATGTGGCCCGTGAAACTACATGGTAAACATGTTGGAAAGTTGCAGAGAAGGTTCTGGTAGCTCATCGCGCAGACTGTCCTGTAATTACACATTTACAATATAAAGTTTTCATTAATTCACAGAGCATCTTCTGTATTTTGGTGTAGCGTGGAAGGCAGTGGGTGGAGGGAGAAAACTGCAAAACTTATGAAAATACAGTCAAAAGTTAAAAATCTGTCCACTAAAGCTGTGATGTGGGCCGGATCGGAGTCACTGTCGGGCAGATTCTGGCCCACGGGCCTTATGTTTGACACTCCTGATTTACACCATCACTGTGTTGGTGTGTGGAAACCAGAGGTAATGAGGTCCAAGAGCTATTTTCCCATAGACCTCTAAAGAACAGGAAGTCTTTTTTTCAACCACAGGTCTCGCCCCCTGGTGGCCTTTAAAAGGAATGCAGTTTTAGAGAATGTTGGCTTTTGTACCATCTCGGGTCATCAATAAATTGTGCAAGAGATGAGCCGGTGATTGTCTTTCATTGATATCAGGGTTGCTTTGTGTAGAAAGCTCCCAGATGAGCAGACGCCGTTCTTAGTTCAGCATTTATCATTTTGCTGCGACTCGGGAACACGAGGTTCGGTTTTAAAGGTGCTGTCGGTTTGATCACGCCTGAACTCGGGGAGCAGCATGTGACGAGGTGTTTTGTCACCCACAGCCTCACAGATGTTAAAACTCACAGCTTGTCTTCACACCGTGTGACACACACTCACAGATCCTGGATGCGTGCTTATAATTAGCGATTACACCTTGCAGATGTTTTGTGATTTTCGGTGTTTGAATCATCGGCACGCTGATTTTAGATTCAACTTCTAATCATCAAAACGCAGCGTGATGCACGGCACCGCCCTCTAAAATAAAACACGTGACTGTTAAGACCTTCCTTTAAAGTGCACTGATGACATAAATGTGTGCTAAAATGACTGAATGTAGGTGATTTTACAGCTGGTTAACTAAATGTTAAGGGATTTAGTATTTAGAGGGGTTTAAAAAATGTGAGTGTAAGACAGTTTTAACTGATACGACACTTTTTAGGCATGAATTTTAAAATGACCAAAAATAAAGGAGCTCCCTGAATATAAACTTTAGGTCCTTATTGGTATTTAGTTAATATTTATTTCTGTTTAACACCTTAAATCCTTTAAAATGATCATACTGGAGGCTATTATTATTCTCTGAATTCATAAACAAGATTTTAAAATGACAGAATGTAAACCAATATTTAATCTGATACAGACTCTTAAAACTTAATTTGAATTGTCGGTACACTGAAGACGTACTCCCTTTATGTGCTTCACAAAAATATCATTAGTAAATTAGTCACTGTGTGCAGGAAACCCACATAGTGCAGGGAAAACATTATTCACTTCAGTGTTATTGTATTTATATAGCTCCAGTTCACAACAGCAGTCTCCTCCAGGTGTTTTTATTGAAATGTGAAAACTGTACAATAGTTGAACAATCACACGACCTCCTATGAGCAAGCACTTGAGCAAGGCAACGGTGAGAAGGAAAAACCCACTTTTAACAGGAAGAAACCTCCAGAAGAGCCAGGCTCCAGGAGGGGCGGGCATCTGCCGTGACTGGCAGGGGGTGAATTGGACAATAAGGACACACAACGCAGTGAGTCAGTGATGCTGTAGTCAAACAATGTGAAAATGATCAGTTTAAAGCAGGAAGCTGTTTGTATCCACTTCCTCTCTGTGAAACAAGGCCTGTAATACTGTGACTGCACAAAATGTTAACGTGTAGAAAGTGTAGTGGATTTGATTTTGTTGATGATATCAAACATCGCTCTGTTATTAATTTATACACATATGAGCTGTTTGACACGAGTAATCAGAGTATAACCAAATGACTTTAATGAGCAGCAGGCAGTAAAGGTCTTTGTTTAGTTCTTTGTGTTTTGTAGGGACGGTTGGTCCTTCTGTGTGTCAGCTCCTCCACGCTCACACAGGGTTAGGGTACAAACACCTGCACAAGGTTTAAAAGTGAAGCGTAGCCTTGTTGTTGTGTTTCCGGACACGTCTGTCTGTCTTCGGTCCTTTCAGATGTTAAGTAGCACAGCGGCCTGCTCCACATTAGCCTAGCTGTCTTTTCGGTCTATTTCTGCCAGAGATGAGTCCTTCTGGCCCACATTGTCATCTGGAGCATCACTTCGTCTGCTCAGCTTCTACCGTGTTTACATCCTCAGACCTTCAGCTCGGTCTTAAAGTCAAAGAGGAGCGACTCACGTGCTGAGCTGTGGCCTCGGGGATTTGTCTCCCGGGCAGATGTGACGCCCTGGGGTTTGAACCATGGGTGTTTGTGTGCGTTTAAGCTCCACGTGGCCCGGGCTGGAAACTCATCAGCGGCCTGCGAACTCTGAGGGCAAAGGTCACTGATTCAGGGCTTCAGGTGTACACAGTGTATGTCAACACTTCCTGGCTCTGAGACGGCATTGCAGAGTCTCTCCACACAGACTGGAGGGTTTCCGAGACTGTCAAGTCTGTGTGAGGAATGCTGGACGGGAAATGCTGAGATAGACCCACTTCTTCTTCTTCTTCTTCTTCTTCACTACTTTCACATTTGAGAAGAAGAAGTGCTCACATGAGTGAGATAAACTCAAAGATGCTACCTGACGACCTGCTGTCAGTGTGTGTGTGTGTGTGTGTGTGTGTGTATGTCTGCAGCCTGATCCTCACATCGGCCTTTGTGTTTCAGAGCCGCAGCTGAAGGGCATTGTGACGCGCCTCTTCAGCGAGCAGGGCTTCTTCCTGCAGATGCAGCCCGATGGAGCCATCAGCGGGACCAAGGACGAGAACAGCGACTACAGTGAGTCCCACATCTAAAACTGTCCGTTTATTCTTTGGACCGCACACTACACATGGGCGTAGAGTGGGGAGAAAATGCCTTACACCTAGACTCTTGTTAATGGCCTCCAGGGGTGATCCTGAAGGGTTCATGGACTCGTTTTGGCTCATGCTGAATAAAAAGATGTAAAGTTCGGTCGTTCTGAGTGTCAGGAATCGGTTTTATGAAGGGTTCAGTAAGCCTGTTGTTTCACACTCACTACTGTGTGATGTCGTGGTCGCTACCTCCATCTTTTATGGCAAGATAACATAAAAGAAACGACTGTGTTCATAGTCAAAGTGTAAAAAAAAGTGCCTGGATCAGTCAAATCATCCAATATCACCCGAGAGAACAGCTTAGAAAGATGAAACAACACAGAAGAAGGATCTCAAATACAACAGCTCAATAAATCAGAACATAAACATAATCCAACAATCTTCTACTGCTTCCTTGGCTTTGGGTCGCAAAGTCTAACCAGGGAAGCCCGGACTTCCTTCACCCCAGACACCTCTACCAGCTCATCCGGGGGGACTTGTTCCCAGCCAGCTGAGATATAATCTCTCCAGTGAGTCCTGGGTCTGCCTAGGCTTCTTCCCAGTCAGACTTCCCTGAACTATTCGATGTGGAGGACCAGCAGCTCTGCTCTCGAATGTCTGAAAACCCCGTCACTAACCACGCTTCAAAGGAAGCGCATTTCTGCCCCTTACACCTGCAATGCCATTCTTTCGGTCACTACCAACAGCTCATGAGCACAGGTGAGGGTAGGGAAGTCGGTCCAGCGTCTGCGTCGCTGCAGGCCCTGCAGCTGTGCATCAAACGCCACGTTTATTCAGTGAGACTTCCAACTTGGACATAAACTCATCGCAGTGTTTACTGCCATCACCGGAGGAGTCGCCCCCTGCTGGACAGCAAAGACTGCAGGTCTAAGGCACATCCTTACGTATGTTTTCTGTGGATTTATCTAATTTCACTTTGCAGAGCTGAAGCTGCATCTGTCGTCTATAACAGAGTGATCCGACTGGCAGATAGTCAGACAGTAAGAGTCACCGAGGTTGATCAGAGCAGTGTGAAGACAGTTTCTGATCGTCGGTCATGTTTCCACTGCAGATCTTTGTTTCTCGGCTGGATGAGCTCAGGATTACAGCCTCTGCTGCTTCCTGTAAATCCTTTTGGTTTGGGAAAAAAAGCATCAAAAACAGGACAAGAAGAGGAGGAGGAGATGTTTTGGATTCCCCTCTCTCCCCCTCTCGCTTTCTCTTTCTCTCTGATCATCTCTGAGTTAAATAAAGGAGGATTAACCGCAGCCATCGCCACAGGCCTCTTCCTCCTCCACCTCCTCCTACTCCTCATCCTCACCCACACTGCAGCTCTCTGTCCCCGAGGATTAAATCACCTCTCATCACTGCGTCCCTCTATCACCCCCCCCCCCAGCTTTTATTCACTCTTTTTCTCTCGCTTTATCAGCTGGAAGCACATCAGCAGGCTGAGCTGGGTTTTAACCACCGTTACAGATCGACTAAAAGCAGAAAAATTCACAGTTTGAAGAGGTGTAATGGGATTTTTTTAACGCTGAGTGGGTCTGATTTACACAGGTGTAGAAGATTTAAAGGAGTGATGGAAGACTCACTGCCATCTTCTGGTTTATTAATTTAAACCTGCCCTGTGCGACTCTTCACCACATTTTCATTCTGACACTTTTTACTGCAAATGTGCGAGCAGATAGAAGCAGATGTTTCTGTAGTGTGCAGGTTTGTGTGTTAACACAATGCAGAGGAAGAAAGGCATCAGCAACAAGCTCGGTTTATGTCCATCGGTCAAGCAGGGATAGGGCCATCTCCAAAGAGATCTCCATTTTCACATCATCCGGTAGTGTTAAAAGTTTCTTTTGATATATATCTGTATATATTTATAGAACAAAAATATTCTGGGAGGTCTTCAATTCAGTTTTATTTATACAGCACCAAATCACAACAACAGTCGTCTCAAGGTGCTTTACATTGTGAGGTAGACCCTACAATAATACATACAGAGAAAAACTCAACAATCATATGGCCCCCTATGAGCAAGCACTTTGGCGAGAGTGGGAAGGAAAAACTCCCTTTTAACAGGAAGAAACCTCCGGCAGAAGCAGGCTGAGGGAGGGGCGGCCATCTGTGGCCACCGGTTGGGGTGAGAGATGGAAGAGAGACAGATAATTAACTTGGTCAGTAAGAAGAGAGTATTATTCAGGGGTTACTTAATGCAGTATCTTAGTTCCTCATTCATCTCCATACTCGATCGTCACATCTGCTTTCAAAACACCAAATGACTCAACTCGAGGTTTCACCATCAGAGCTCGGTAACTGTGGCGGACTTCCTGGTAGCTCTATCCATCTTCTATGCTCTCTGTGTTGTGTGAAGACCTGCAAATGAAAAACTTCAACAAGAAGACTTTTCTGCCTTGCAGTGACTTTCTGTATTAATCTGCTTTTGTTCTGCCTCTCACTACCTAATTCCCTCTCTCTCTGTCTGTTTCTATGTCTCTCGCCCTCCAGCTCTGTTTAACCTGATCCCAGTAGGTTTGAGGGTCGTGGCCATCCAGGGAGTGAAGGCCGCGCTGTACGTGGCCATGAACGCAGAGGGATTCCTCTACACATCTGTAAGAAAATCTGCCTCATCCTCGTGTACTTCTTGAGCTTGTTTTTTTTTAAAGGTTTGGAGCTTCACTTCTTTCCAAGGTGACTCTAAGTCTGTAAACGCTGACACAAACACCTGCAGGGCAGGTAAAGTCCCCAGCAATCATTTTAATGTGAAAATATTAACACGTGTCGTTCCTGAAAACACTGACGGAGTCATCAACTACTGTTTGTGATGTAATAAGAAGGTCTCACCGTTTTGCTCAAAGACTCGGGCAGAATTTAAAGGATGACAGTGAGACGAAGTTTCTCCTGGGTTTTTCACTTCTCACAGGAATCAGTTTTAATATACGTCATGCGATCGCCCAGATGATCGTATTTCAGAATATTTCTGTCACATTATCTGACCGATTCAATTCTTCCCCTGGAAAGACATCCTGTTTTTTTTTGGTCCTTTTTTCTGTTTGAGCTCATGCTCAGATACAAACTCAGTGACATTACGGTACAAAAGCCCCACTTTTAGACAACGTGTGTAATAATTAATTGATGATGAACAATGGAAGTAGTTGAGAGGACAGCCCTGATCAGACTGCTGTGCACTGAACGAGTACATCTACAGCTGTTGTATAGCTGCTTCACCTCAGTGAGTCCATCTAGCATCCATAATTCACAACACTTGCATAAAACTTTCAAATGCAGTTCTCGAGCCTCTCTGAGCGCAGCATTAGGAAGGAGACAGAGTGGTGGAGGAAGAGTAACAGCGACGATACAGTCGATATGTGAGGACGCTTTCTCAGGCATGTTAGACACAAAAGTTAAATATGAGCTCGCCTGAAGAACTGAAAGGCTAAAGAAACATAGAACAACCCAGTTGTTGACTATCAGCGCTAGCTGTGATCGCTAGCACATGGGTCAGCGCTGTGGGGAAGAGGAACGACCCTGAACTACCTGCACTGCTCCTATTGGCTGCTTCTGTCTGTCAATCACAGATGTCTCGCTAACAGGTTCGGGCTACCAGCTCCTCGCTACCAGTGCGATTTGAAGTAACAGACATCATTAG
>VOQK01024600.1:7927-18341 GCA_015052645.1 Benitochromis conjunctus | reverse complement strand
AAAAATATGTTTGACTTAAAAAAAAAAAAAAAAAAAGTTTTTGTTTTTTGGTAATTCAGTGCAACACCTGCTTCTAAGGCCTGATGGGTATCCCTAAAATTATCTGTAAAACTGAATGACAGTTTTTTTTGTTCTTTTGTTTTATAGGAGGTTTTTTTTGTTTGTTTTTTTGCCTATCTAAAGTGTGCCAATGTTGACAACTGTTAAAATGCTTTGGAATACAGAGATATCCAGCCAATAAGATACCAGGCTTACAACACCAGGTCTTAAAATAGTGTAGACTTGGTAGAATTTGCTCAGATGTTGCAGCCAAACAACAAAATGACAGCTTAATAAAAGCCATAAGCTGACACGGCTAAAGCGGTTTCTGGCAGCTCCTACTGAATACACTGAATTATATGGTGGGTTTCTTTGAGTAAACAACCCAAAGCATTCCACACATTTTTGCTTATTTATCATGTATTTTCAGCTGTTGAGCAAAATCAGTGAGGCTAAATTTAAAGCAAAGTAGTAAACAAGGTGATGTTTGTTTATTATTCGAATAATACATTAAAAAAAAAATTAAACACTATGGAATTGTGTTAGTGGAAACAGGTAGGCTTTAACTCCTTTGAATAAGGTGTAAACAATTAATTCTCTGAAATTTTAAAATGTACAATTCTGTATTAAAATCCATTCAGGATAGAGTTAAAACATAGATGGCTTGCATCTATACTCAACATGTGTCCTACTTTCATGGTGCCTCTAAGTAAGACAAGCATTTATTATTCAAGCTGAAGGCAACTTTATGAGTTACTGTAAGTGCATTAGAAGCTTCCTTACAAGTGTTAATCTTCAAATATATTCCTGATTTGTCTTAAGAAAAAACAGTAAAACCTAAACAAAGTGGTTAACCGTAGGGGAAAACTGAAAGCTGTTAGAGAAGACAGATACGCTTATATTTCAGCTGATAATGATTGGCAAAATTTTCAGGAAACTATATTTGTATACCTGTTCAACTGCAACACAAATATGTAATCAGCTAGTCAGCTCTGTCTACATGGCTGAGTTTAGGCATGTAGACAGAGTCAGGACAACTTCCTGAAGTTCAAATTGAGCATTTGAATGGAAAAGAAAGGTGATTTAAAGGACATTTTATTAAGGCAAGGTTGGTGACGTCTGATGGGCTGGTGTAAGTATTTCTAAACTGCTGATCTACTACTACTATTTTCCCACACGACTAGCTCAGGTTGTACAGTATGCAGGGTTTACAGAGAATGTTTCAAAAAAGAGAAAATATCCAGTAAGCTGCTGTTTTCTGTGAAAATACCTTGTTGACGTTAGAGGTCAGAGGAGAATGGTAAAGCTGATTGGAAGGTAACAGTAGCTCAGCTAACCACTGGTTACAACCAATGCTTGCAGAAGAGAATCTCTGAACCTTGGAGCAGATAGACTAGAGCAGCAGAAGACCGTACCAGGTGCAGCTCCTGTCAGCTGAGAACAGGACACTGAGGCTACAGTTCACATGGGCCCACCAAAATTGGAAAGTAGAAGACTGGAAAAACATTCCTTGGTCTGATGAGTCATTACCTGATACAATATTGATGGTGGGGAAACAATATAAAAGCAAGGTTCCATCTTGCCTTGTATCAACACTTCTGACTGTTTGTGGTGTAATGGCATTGGGGCTCTTCTCTTGGCACACTTTGGTCCCCTTAGTACCAACTGATCATTGTTTAAATGCCACAGTTTGCTTGAGTGTGGGTTGCTGACCATATATTTCCCTTTGAAACCACAGTATACCCACCTTGTGTGCGGCCGACAAATCTGCAGCAAATGTGTAATGCTGTCATGTCAACATGGATCAAAATCTGAGGAATATTTTCAGCACCTTGTTGAATTTTATGCCACAGGAACTAAGGCAGGTCTGAAGGTAAAAAGGGGATCCCAACTGTTAATAGCAAGGTGTAAGTAATCAAGTGGCCAGTGAGTGCGTATATCATCTGATAATCTAATCTACCATGTTGACTGACTTTGGCATATTTGCTATTAAGAGCACATGGAAACGATCACCGTGATATCAGCTATTAGATTTAGGCTCAACATTTTGAGGCCTCAACTTTTTAGTGTTTGAAGCCGGAAGTTGCCATATTTGGACAAGATCGTGGCGTGCTAAGGTAGCAGCTAAGGCTTGAATGCTTGGTTAGCAAGCTGCCTCTATTAAGTGCACAGATGAAACACGCAAACACATGACTGAAGCACAGACTTCTTGGATGGTCCATAACTCATTGCAAGTCACATTATTTGTCAAGTAACTCCATTAAACAGTCACGTGGTCCACTTCAGTGACTTGTAGTAACTTTTGTGAATCCTAGTAAACAGCTGGTTGTTAAATAGTGTCTTAAAACCAACAGTAGCTTAAAAGAATGAAGGAGTTGTGTAATATTCAGTTGTTAAGAAGGGGGAAATTATCTGTAGAGACCAAAACAGTTTGTATCCTGGATTATTAATGCTGGCATTTTATCATGGGACTGTATGGGAAATAGCTTTCCTTAAGAGCCAGACTCTAGTGTCCACCCGAGTTACTGCAGTTTTTATCTCTTTCATGTTGGCTTAATTTGTCAGCCCCATAGGTTTCCAATTGGAGATTGAGAGCTGAACATTTTCTAGAGCAAGTTATATTTCACAGTGTTAGAGAGAATAAATAACAACAAAAATAAACATTTTAAAGCTTTCAGATATTTAAATCAACCCATAATTTTATAATTGTTGCAATATATGGGGTTGTGTTTAAATACTTTCAGCACACTCACATTCAGAGTTGAGTGGGGGATTCATTTTCAACCCAGATGCTTTTTGCAGGATAAGCCCTTCCCATTAAACTATTGTGTAACAAAATGTTTTGTTTGTCGGAAATGTAAACAACAGGTAGATCATTGGCTTTAATTTTGTCTTTTTATCACCACAGTCGGGGTCAGAGGAGGTCTTTGAATAAATGGATTGGAAGTTCAGAGACACAGATGCTTGTTCAAGTTAAATGGACTTGTTTGTAAAATCCACTCCACCCCTGCAGTCGTATTGGCATCCATTGCTCTGACAGCTTGTATTTTTCATCAAGACAAAATTGTATATGTTTGCCCTTTAATACATTAGCTGGACGAAGATAAAACGGTGGACTGGGGTCAAGCATTTGAGGGCACAAATGCATGGGAAATTCCATTTAGCAAAGGCAAAGTGCTGGGAGGGGTCTAACAGAAGAGGAGGGTGGCAAGGATGCCCACACCTTGGGTTAAGCGACTGTCCACCCACTCAGCTCTTTAATTCTGTGTCTAAAAACATTTTGTGTTTTGTCTCGGTTTGATAGAATACATTTTGAAATTGCTGTCTTTAAAATGTATAATGAGTGTTGCTGTGAAAGGATTTGTCACCATGATAATCTGTCAAAACAGGCTCATCTGTGTGCTGTTTGTTTTGAGTTCATTAGTGAGATCGACAGGGTTTCCTGTCAGGGCTTATTCTCAGGACTTCACCATTTTGCTATTTAATTTTCATGTGACACTGATTCTGTTGTCATTACCGGCAGATCCCTTTGACTCTTAAGTGTTCCTGTTTTTTCCCAATAAATGACAAGATTATATGACAAGCTAATGCCGAGGGGGAAAACACAAAAAGGAAAATCTAACATGACAGACACAGCTTTGTCTGCCATGTTAGCAATATGTGAAAACAAAACAATTCAATTAAACATGATTTATTTATATAGTGCTAGTTCACAACAACTGTCACCTCAAGGCACTTTGTAATGTAAAGACTGTACAATATTGAAAAGAAACCCCAACAATCATGCTATGAGCAAGGACTCGATGACAGTAGGAAGGAAAAACTCCCTTTTGACAGGAAGAAAGAATGCAGTGCAATCCAAAATGGTCATTTTACTGAAAGGTTCAATCTGGCTCAACATCAGCCATTCAAAGCAAGAACAACTCAGCGTTCAGCATCTCAGGTACCACTGAAATCAAGGAAGACCAGAATCACAGATTGTCAGACTTATTTTTGACCCACAGCACAGATGCTTTAAATATCAGATTTTCAGACTCTGAAGCTCCAATTAAATTAGAGTAATTTCTATCTTTCTAGCTCCAAATGAAAATTAAATGGTAGAAATAAGGAGTTCATGTTACACAATTTGCCAGAAATTAAACTCATTTTGTTTGCCACTGCTGTGCTTTGCTGGATAATAATGAACGGTGAAACACACAAATAAGAACACAACAGTTAAACTACATCAGTTCAGTTGTGATGGTAAGGAAGACCCCGCCCTAGAAGAAAGGGGAAAGTGACAAAGCTGCAAATGTGTTTTATTCGTAATTAAATGTGGATGTAGAAATTACATGAAATGTGTCACCGGATTACAGAAACTGTAGTTTGTACAAATGTGCCCCCCCCCTTATCTGTGTGTGTGTGTGTGTGTGTGTGTATATATATATATGTGTGTATATATGGAGAGAGAGAGATAGATGAGAAAATCAATAATTGTGAAGAAAAAAAAAAGGGGGGGGGGCCTTATAAATGAGTTCACCTGAATAATATGGGTGCTGTGTTTGTAGCTTATGTAGTTCATGAATATTCTTAGCTGTTTAAATGCTTGTATAGCTGTTATCAACATTGTTATAAAAAGGAATCGTTTATCTATGTCAGTCTGACTGATCGACAAGTGCAAAGATTACAATACAACATATTTAATGTGGCTGGAGACGGTCTCCAGAAGTGTTGATAACCTTATCTGGCTTGTCTGGTCACACCGTTATGTGCTGGACAATGTCAGGCTGCGAAGGTCAAAGGCAGCTTTGTTGAAGTCAGCATGACAGATCAATAATAAAGCATAGCTGCTCTAATATTTCAGATGTTGACTGTTTCCTGTTGTGTTTCTTTAACCTTCAGGTGACAGAAGTCTTTGAGCTGTTGTGATGTGTTTAATCATAACAATGTTTACCACCATGAATCTGCTTCTACTTTTTTAGACTTTGCTCTGGAAATACATTTTTCTAAGTTACAGGCTGTCATTTTATTGGAATTTTTCACTTCTAATCATGCCATGTTTTGCACTAAAACATGGGTAGCAGAACTCAGACAAAATTCAGACATCCTGAAATGCATGCTTTCACAGATATTTGCACAGTGGGGTTGTAGTGTGGTTACCAATACTATCCCTGGTACTGATCTCTGTGTGGGTGAACAGTTAATAGCTTTTAAATGCAGGTGCAGTTTCTGAGAAATCATTCCTTTTTAAACCAGCCAAGTGTGGTGTAAAGATCTGGTGAAACTGTGATGCCAGGACTCCTTTTTGATTAAAAATGGCTGAAAACCTTTTTTTTTTTTTTTTAACAATAGAGGAGTTGTCGTAATTAAAGAAAGCAAAAGGAAAAGTTTCCTTTACAAACAGGGCCATAACTGATGCCACTGTGTTTCTCAAGAAGCTTAGTCACTTGAGGGTTAAATAGATGAATAAATATCAGGCTTTGCCACAGCTTTCAAAAGGGGATCAAGAAAGGTGGCAGCTTTACACGGTTACGTCTTTCAGTGTTCATTTTGGTGTCTGGATCAGTTTGCAAGTCACTGTGCGTGAAAGGTTTCAATAGGTTGGTTATAGGGACTGGTTCCCTGCGAGTGTTTCTTACAGATAAAACCCATGGGTCTTCTTGCTGCAGCAAATAGTCCATCCGTGCTCGAAATCTTGTCGGAGCCAACTCTTCCAGCGCTGCCAGCTCCCAGACAGTGAAGAATGATAACCAGAATGGGCATTAATATGCAGCATCCACCAATCAGGACAGTGCAGCTGGTGTACAAATCAGCATTCCTGAGTGGTTGACTACACTACTGCTATATTTGATAGTACTGCGTTCTGTGATACTTGTGAAGTGACACATCCGTTTCTTTTATGTTTCTGTGTAGTAAAAGCTGATTCTTGCTTTTTAACAGCATGTAAACCAGCTGAGTTTATTTATTTGTGCATTTTTCTTTTAAAAATGTGGCTTTAGATAGCGGAAGATGACTGCTCTGTTTGACTCGATTTCATGGTTTCACTATAATTGCACCATTCTGCTACACACAGCATGTGTTGTTATAGAGGACTCTGTGTGTTCATGTGTGCACGTCTGTGTTTCTGTATAGCTCAACGGAAATGTTCTTCTAGTTTTCTGTAGCTACACAACACCTTTAATTGCTTTCAAGGCAGCACATTTTGTTATGTTCTTAGGAGTTCAGAAGAGATCACAAGTACTTGGCAACAGAATCTATGTTGACTTTACATAACTTTTTATAAGTTGTCAGGATGGAAAACAATCTCAAACTGACTCTGGTGTCAGACCTTTGAGTCAGAGTAAGGTATGAATGACCAGGGTTTCGTGCAGAATTTATATTGCACGGTCTTTCACTTCCTATTCTCTTTGGCATTGTAGAGCAAGATGCTGAGGTGTGGAGCAATGCTGTCATGGAGCCTCTGTCCAGGAGCTGCCACTAAATATTAATGTTCAGTGATATATATAGGAATACATATATATAAGCTGTATATTGTAGTTAAAGTTGAAGTTTTAGGAAATGGCAGGATAAGGACCAGATTTGGACCCTTTGATGTCAGTGTATCATGGAATCATATTTAATTATGTGGGGATTTTAAATATTTCTGATCTTCTTGGCAATTTTTATGGATGAAGCGTAAGAGGAAAGGTTATAAGGTATATAAAAAGTTTATCATTTATAATAATGGTCTCTACTCAACTTGAAAATACATGATGGGCATATGTTTTGGTTTATTGCTAAGACTCTAATTGGGAGGCTGCCATTTTCCACCACTTCTATGCTAGGATGGTGCTCTGGTCCGTATCAACCCTAGTCCTGTCTGGCTATTACTGCAAGTCCAGCTTCTAATATCTTCGCTCCAACCACCTGGAACTCTTTGCAATGCATCCACAAAATGATTTCTTTGGTCGCTCTCAGTCAATTTATATTCATGATGAAATCATTTAGCTTCCATCTTTATCCGTTTAATTAATTTGCCTTTTAACTCTAGATTTAGTCTCTTTTCTTTTTTATAGTGTATCTTTTGTTATCTGTGTCATTTCATTTAATCTTACACACTAAAAATAATTGTGAACTAGTTTTTTGTGGGTTTTTTTGAAGAATAGTTGCTCAGATTTGTGAAAAAACCCACATTTCCGACTTAAAACAGACTTGCGATAGAAACAGATTTAGGAGCAGCATGCAAATAAAATGTCTGACAGCAGCCTCTAGTTTTAAACAAAAACACTGATAACACAACAGAAGCATTGATGATAACGCTGGCACAGTTTGATGTGGAGGCGGAGTCTTTTTACACACCGTGAAGAGCGAAGAGGCGGAGCCGAGAGGCTAAGCTCAGAGTGAAAAAAATGTGCTATAACTTTCAAAACAGCAGTGCTGTTCCTGTAATCACCATTAAGACCTTTACTAGAAAAAAGGTAGCGGGAGTCCTTCATCGTACCACCCAATGAACAAACTCCAACATGAAGAAAAGCTAACTTTGTAGTTGCTCCATCCACTGCTGTTTGTTTTGCACACAGAAACATCTGCAGTAAGCCTCCAGAAGTTGTTTTAAAAGATAAAGATGAACTGTTAACTTAGTCTGATACCAGTCTGGTTAAATCATACAGCTTGCCAAAGGCTGACGACAGCCGTCCCAGTTTACATACATGCAGCAAACACGCTACAGTAGAATGTAGAGTAGACATCCCAGCAAGTTTATCCCAAGGTCAGATACTGCAAAGAAATTGAGAGAAAGTGCAAAAAAAAAACATCTTAAATTCTATAGGTCGCTGTTTGCATGTTAAGTGTTGGAAGGATTGCCTCTTCTCTCTAAAAATAACATGGCAGCACAGTTTTGGTTTGCAAAGTTGCATCTGAATAAACCACAAGACTTGTGGAACAAGGTTTTCTGGACAGGTGAAATCAAAGTGGAGTTGTTTGGTCATAATGCACAGCGTCACATTGAGTGAAAACCAAACAGCATATCAGCACAGACACCTCATACCAACTTTCTGGCACAAGTTTGTCAAGCTTGACCCAAACTGGGTCATGTAACAGGACAGCGATCCCAAACTCAGCAGCAAAGCTACAACAAAATGGCTGTGGAAAAACACAAGCAACTTCAGTGCCAGCAAACTTCAGTGAGCTGAAGCAACATTGTAAAGAAGAGTGGGCCAAAATTCCTCCACAACAATGTGAGAGACTGATACTGAAGGGGAATATACAGGCTACTGAGTCGTGGGGTGTTCTTAATTTTACAGGACTGCATCTAATTTGGTTTCATAAAATATGCTTTCATTTTTGCTGAAGAAACTTAATTCACTAACATGAATTTAAATTAATTTTACCACATGCAAGACAACTTTAGGGTATAAGTAATATGGATAAATAGCTGGGGTTTCTCCTGCATAGAGATTACTTTTGCTAAATTAAGATTAAGGAAATTCAGAGCCTCTTAGATGTGTTTAATGTTTATATCAGTGTCACTATTCATCTCTGTATTCATATTAAGTATTCGTGCTTTTGGATTCCTACAAATGTACTATGCCTTTATTAGAAGCTGTGACTCATAAATTAAGCCACTGTATTTGTCTATAGGCAAATGTAGAGCATAATATATTGTGCTGAACTTTTGAGTCGCCTAAATATACGGCCATGTGTCCAGCATCATTGCTGCCAAACAAGAAGCAACAAAATCTAATGTTGCCTTGTATAAACAACCACTTCCCATAAATGTAATTTATGCGTAGTAGAGCACCTTACCGCTGTCTTCAGGCAGTAGATTGCTTATGCAGATGCTTATAAAAGAGCATCTAAATAGTTAATAATTCTCAAATATGTCACAGCATGACAATTAAGACAATTTCTGGAACTCTGACAGTACCAGCCGGTGAATGTCTGGAGTGAAACACTGCTGTCAAAGGAAAATGCGCTGTATTAGAAGTCTAAGCGAGAGAGAGAGAGAGACATAGATGATTTGTGTGCATATAAGCAAGAAAGAAGGAAGGAGAGAGCAAGAGTGAGACCCAATACTTTGTACATGATCTGTAAAAAGTGGCATACTAACTTGGTTCCCTGTGGTAACTGTGTATGTCATCATTTTATATAAATTGTCAGCCTGGTCAATCTCTATTAGAGCACAGAATGAACTGAATACATGTGAGGTACACACTACCAACTACTCCATTGGTAATCGGCTCTATAGGAGTATTAGGAGACAGAAAGGTGCTAAAGCTGTGGGGCTGGATGTTAGGTTTGTGTGAGTTTGCCAGCATGGCTGAATATTGAACAGTGGATGAAAGCAAGTGCTGAAGAATTAGCAGCATTAGAGTCTGAACATTACCCTAATGAGCTGGAATTGCATCTGTACTTTAGGGGAAATGTGACTCATAACTAGGACCGGGTAATAAGCCGGAGCTCTTTTTATATGCTTGGGTAGAATATTGTAGTAACCATTTTAGCTTTTATATAAACTGCATCAAAATGGCATTGGTTCAGAGCAATTTACTGTATGATGATGATGATGATGATGGAGAGACAACCCACCATCTCGGTCTAATGATGTACTCCTAACCTCAGTGAAGAAGGGAAATCTTTGGTATGGAAATAAAACGCATATTCAACACATAATGGTACCTAAATAAGTCAATTATCTGCAGAGTCAAGCAGGTTCTGTGGTTGTGAAACATTTTAACAAGTGAATGGGTGTGTACTGTTAGCACAGTTATTTGATCTTACTGGTGAAACTCACAAACAGGACTTCAGTCTTCGTCCTTCATCATTTTCTATCCATCATTTTCTATTTTATTTATTCTCATTTACAATTCCTGGTTTCCAGGCTTTTCCTAGAGACTCTTGAGGGGTTTCCAGATAAATGCCTGTACATCCAGCTTCTCATAGAAACATTCAGGAGAAATTCTGCACACTGCACCTGTAAGAATGTAAAAATGGGTGACAAACTGAAGGAAATTACTGAGCGTTTGGCCACTAAAGTGAGAGGATGTGATGGTTCTGTTTTGCTTTGGGCATGGTTTGGCAGACCTGTTTTTTTTCTTAGGTCAGCAATAGGGGGACCCCAGTCCAGATCCAGACCCAGATGCTATTCTTTATGGACCCAGACCTATTACTAGACTTTTACCGACCTTTTTAACTTTTCTTGTCTTTACCATGGGGCTTTAATCTGTATAGCGTTTTCTTTTGTCTTTGTTATTTCATGAGATGTTACTCAGCAAATCAAATAATTTATTTAGAGTGCGTGTGAAAACAGAAAACTCTGTGAGGAGATGAGATGCAGAACTCAGATATGAGTGAGGAAAATGGAGGAAACGGGGGATTGATTCCTAGATGGTTAGAGAAATACAAGATACAGGGAAAC
>VOQK01024594.1:12210-24739 GCA_015052645.1 Benitochromis conjunctus | reverse complement strand
GTCTTGTCTCAGTCACTTATGGACGATGGGAGGGGGGGCATGTCCTGTTTTAACACACAGATGGCCTGAGGATAGAAGCTCCTCTTGAGCCTCTCTGTTTTTGCTCAGATGGTGTTAATCCGTCTGCCTGACTGCAGAAGTTGGAACAGTTTATTGCTGGGGTGGGACAGGTCCTTCAATATCTGAGCTGCTCTGGACCAACATCTCCTGGTGTAAATGTCCTGTAGGGAGGGGAGAGCAGCCCTGCAGCAGCGTTCTGCTGTACGGATCACTCTCTGAAGAGCTTTTTGGTCCTTAACACAGCTGTTCCCATACCAGGATGCGATGTTCTGTGTGAGGATGCTCTCCACAGCGCATATATAGAAAGTCCTGAGGATCACTGGAGATTTTCTACTCACTACTACTTGCCATTGGTCCCCAACAGTAAATTTTTTCCTGGTCACATGGAGCTTACCATCCTGTTTTACCGCTACACAGACTGACACCTAACACACAAAAGGTTACCAGTTTGAGAACATGGGGATTTTTGTTTTGAGTCAGAATGGGTTTGATGTGTAAAAATCAAAATCAAAACTGCCAAATCAAATATGCAAAGCCATTTGTTGTGAATAAGTCAACAGCTGAAAGAAGCATCTTCCACAATAAAAAAAATGCAGTTTATCAGATCTCAGTATCTGAGAAGGCACCACCATTGTAATTAATGTCTCATGTTCTTTCCTCTCCTCTCTTTCTTACAATCTTTCTCCATCGTTGAGAGTGAAGTTATCATGAATTAACTTATTTGCTTCCTGGGGAAATGTAGCTACCAAGACATAACTTTTGACAACATGTACCAAATGTATTCTGTAACATTTGTAGCTGCTTTCAAAAGATGTATTGTAATTTACATTATCTGCCATCTGAAAAACATTATTCCATCTATGCTCACTCCTTTTCATGTTGGCGTACAGTGAATGAAAATTTGACACCTGACATCACACATCAACACACATGACAGCATTATGCATTCTGCCGATCAGATGTAATTACTCATTTAATGACAGTGTGGATTTCATATTGAAGTGTTTATGGGCAGGATGCCAAAGTCCAAATTGCATGGAATAAATAGATGGCTTGTAGTAAAAATGACAGTATGAAGGCACTACAGAAACAGCACATTTATATGTAGTAATTGTGTTATGTTTTTGAAGAGGTGAAAGTGACAAGTGAGAAGATTATTTAAAATTCAATTTCATTACATCTAAATCTGTATCTAATTGTTTTTATCGGGAAGGAGATGATTACAATAAAACAAATATTAATGAACCTCGGGTTTTAATAACATTTGCAAAAGTGTTCTGGAAAAAAGATCTCATTAAGGAAATTTTATGCTCTGGATAAGATAAATAACATCAACAAACACAAACAGACAGCGTTTAGGCAACTTTAAAACAGGATTTCAGTTTCAGAGAAAGTGAACACTACAGTGTTTGATGGGTTCTTTATATTTTGTTCTATGAATGATTTGTTTTCAAAGTACGTGGACTTCCATATTTTCCTTGAGTGGTTTGTCGTGTTTTTGTGTTTGTTTTGTGATCTTGTGCTTATCTTTCATTTTTGTTTAAAACATTCTATCTCCATATCTGTGCCTTAAACTGCTCCAGCACTGGTTAACAGCAGGTGTATCACAGAATAACTGATTGCAGTAAGTACTGTGTATTTTATGGCAGCATCAGTTACTCATGGATAATTCATGCCTGACAGTAGTGTTGTTTTAAAACAAGGTAAAACAACACGGAGCCTTAATGTGGAAAGTCAATCTCTTTGACGTCCAAACTTTACATGAAGTAACCATGGGTGAAATCATTGTTCATTTAAAACAATGGTTTTTCAGATTCAAGAAGCATGAGAGTAATAAAGGAGAGGTCTGTGGAGGTCAACTACATGGGGAATGGAAAGAAGTAGATAATACAAAAAGGAGAAAGCGATAGGGGAACGGGCGGCGGTAGAGTGTAATGGTGTAAGTCAGGGAAAGGGCACAAGAATTAAAGAAGAGCATCTGTGAAGGACTAGAGACATCAAAACAGAGGCTGATGATAGATTTACAGAGAGCAGGACTGGATGGTGGGAGAGAGTGAGTTAAGCTGAGAATCAAGGCACACTAACAGTGTTAAACTGTACATGCTCTCTGCCTGTTCAGTATTCACTGCCTTGGAGCCTCAAGGGTAATTACAAGTAATGTGGACACCGGGCACTGGGTACATTACACCCACTATAAATAACGTACTGGCAAACGCCTGCAAAGCTGTTGGGATTTAGACTTTATTCCAACTCTTTTGCTACAAATAAACACATTTCCTGCCAAATAATAGGAATGTCCTGTATAAACAAAAGGCTGGAGACAAAATAACCAAACTACTTACTGATATTATATAAGCCACAACCTGTGGTATACTGAAGTAGGATTACTGTGTTTATTTTTTGGGCATCCTATTATTCAAACAGGAACACAGATAACAAGTAATAAAAGTGAATCACTCAGAGTCTTGGTCTAACCACTTATGCCACCCGGACTCTGTACATGCTGTATTCAGGTGTTCTTCTTTAATTTGCAACTTTCTTTTCATGGCTGTGCAGCGTGAACTTATCCTGGACGATCAGACTGTCAACATCAAGTTCTAGTGTAACTAACCCGAGGCATATGGATGTGGATGAAAAGGCAGGAACTTTTGACAATGCTAACACAATCATTGTCCACTCACAACCTTCCTCCTCAGGTTTAGCTTTCTGTGACTTTGTGCTTGTCTGCAAAATTTAATTTAGGACAGAGAGTCACTGTTTTGACACAGTGGATGAAATATTAGTAAATGCTAATTACCATACTCTGTCACCTCCAAAACACAAACGAACAAATATAATTTAAAAGGTACACAATTCTGGGTGGTATATTATCTATTTGCTGATGCATTGCTGTTTCTAATAAAAACTTTCTGTTTGTGTTAAAGTAAACCTTTTTTTTTTTTTTACATAGTCCCTGTGGCAGGTGGTGAAGAAACACCTTTAATTAAGGGTTTTGCTATCTTAGCTCCACAGACAGACCATTCGAACAGCAGATTACTGGATCTGTCACCATCAGTGAGAGATGCTTACCAAGTAATTTTGCGACATTTTCCTTAGACTGGTACACTTATTGTCCTCACAACTTAGCACATATGTTTTACTGTTAATCCCATCTCCTATCTTCAGTTCAATACAAATTTATTCATACAGCAACAATTAACAACAACAGCCTCTTCAATGTACTCGAAACTTTTAGGACCCAACAGCATGAAAACCACAGCAATTAGAAAATTACCTCTGAGCAAGCACTTGGTGACAGTGGGAAGGAAAAACTCACAGGAAAATTCAGAGTCTGCTACATGTGCTGTCCTTTGACCCTTTGACCTGCTGTGAACGCGTTTTCCACTTTCTTTCTCGGTTGTACTCAGTTTCCTAGAGGGTTGTTCTGACCCACCATGAGCTTCTTGTTCTTCTTTTTCCCCAAGACCACTTGCTCCCTATCTAGGTAACTACCAAGACCTGGCTTGCACACGCAGGACACGTATGTACTTGCTGCACCTTCAACACACTTTTTGCATCTTACAGTCTCTTTTCATGGGACACACCTAACACCTCTTACTCTTACTGCCGATGGTAAAGAGAACGCCGCAGACGCTGATGGTACTTAGAATGAGGATGATGGTGCCGCTGCTGCCTGCAATGATGATAATAATGGAGCTGCTGCATGCGGGTGGCCGCGGCATCATCATGTTCATGTCACTGATGACGAGAGACCATGGACTGTGTTCACCATTTTCTGTGCTGCACTCGCGCTAGGGACACCTTCCTTGACACGAATGAGCAGAACTATGAGCGCCTTGCCCAGCAGATTGAGAAACAACCTGCAACTGTTTCGCTTGCCTGCCATCCATTCCGGGGGGAGTTCTTGCCACAGGATAGGGGCATTTTACACCAGCAAGTTGACAATGTTGACTTGAAGAGAGCCATGAGATAGCAAGCGGCCATCCTGCGACAGCTGTACGTAGCGGCCAGCTGTATTTGTTGGTGTTGAAGTGGAAGATGGACCGCAGTGGAGGGCAGATTCCGGCCTTTCTTCTGCGGTGCAGCAACACATTTGTGTTTCTCTTGGACATCTAGAGAATGCAAAGCAGGATGAGAACACCAGTCTGCCCTTGGTGTCGAGCAGCTCTCACAGGAGCTCGGGCTTGTTTTTCCGCAGCATGCCCACCAGTGTGATGTTCTTCTTGCGGAGCAGTCTGCCGGCGAGCTCGTACGAGGTGAAAAAATTGTTGCACATCACGGTTCTGGCTGCCATGCCTCAGTCCTTCAGTCACCTGGAATACCATGTATTCACGTCTTCCCCTTAGCTTTTCTAGAAGAGGAGAAGGAGGAGAAGCTAAAACTGTAAGGCTTTGAATGTCTTACATAATCACTGTGGTGTCACAACAAAAGCTCAGCGCTAATTCAGTTCAGACATATTTAGTTACGTTTAATTGCTTATATCATTGGTAAGAAAATATATTCCACTTTCAGCATTTTTATGAGTAATTTTACTACAGAGTTGACTCAATGTCAAAAAATGTCTAATAAAGAGTTTGTCTGAGAAAGTGGAAAGCAGTAGTTTGTTTATGTTTTGTTTTGTTTTTTTGCTCAACACAGGCTGTTCACATTTTCCCAGTGAATCAGTCCCATCAAATTTAAAAGCCCACAGCGAACAAATAATTTGTCCAGTACATGCTGATCAACTGTCTGAAGGACTATGATGCACACCATGTTCTGTGTAGCCTCCAATCTAACTACAGAAAAAACTAATATTTTGAAAATACCTAATTATTATGTGACTCTGCATAACATCAAGTAATGCCACCCACCATAATTATTCTAAAAACTGAAACACAGTGAAAGGGTGGTCTTGTATGGCAGCGATATGCCTAATTCCAAACTGGTTGTCACAAATCAAATTTTTAAAGGATTGTAGATAATCTATAGCACACACATATAATTTACAAGTGTGTGCTGTGCAAATCCTACCTCTCTGTTACTTTTCGTCATTCCTTATTTGTGCTTCTTGGATGTGCAGGTGTGAAAGGAGGGCTATAATTACAGAGCACGTTGGCTGGCCGACATCTCACCTCTGCCACTCCCCAGTCATCAGGGTGGTCCTGTTGGATGAATCAGGTTTCTAATGTATTATTCCTACTCTTTCACTTCTATAAAATGTTGGGTTACTTAACGTAATCTGTGGTTCTTTGATAACAGAGTGAGGTGTTTCACTATGGGATATGCCTCGGCGTGACCAACTACGGAATGACACCACGTCTGTCAGGGCTCCGCCCCCTTCCGCCTCCTAACTAATTCCAAGCAGATTTCTTTCCATGCCCAAGCAAGGAGGGAAGTGTTGGTGAAACACCTCACTCTGTTATCAAAGAACCAGGCATTACGTTAAGTAACCCAACGTTCTTTTTCTAACTTCACTTGGTGTTTCACTATGGGAGATATCACCCACTCCTGGATTTGCGCCAGGTCCCGAAGCTACGCTACAGTACTTCTCCAGGATCTCAGGTCAAACCTGAGGCACCAGATTCCAGCACTGCCTGAGCCAGGGATGACTGTGCAACATCCAGCCTATAAAACCAGACAAATGTGTGTGGCTTAGCCCAGCTTGCTGCCGCACAAATATCCTGGACTGATACACCTCTGAACAAAGCCCAGGATGTGGCCACACCCCTAGTAGAGTGAGCTCGGAGTCCTGGGGGGCCTGCAAGCCCTTACAGCTATAAGCCAGAGCTATGGCCTCTACAATCCAATGAGCTAGCCTCTGGCGTGATAAGGACCTACCGTTGTGAGGGGATGCCCAGGAAACAAACAGCTGATCTGACTTCCTGAATCCAGCAGTTCTGTCAAGATAAGTCTCTAAGGCCCGCACGGGGCGCAAAGTGTTCAGCCTCCGCTCCATTTCCAAGGAGAACGGAGGGGGGTGAAAAGACAGCAGCTCTACTGTAGATCACCTGTATGATGTTTCCATCACCTTGGGGACAAAGCCTGGGTTAGGCCTCAGACACGCTTTAGTGAGTCCAGGAGCCAACTGTAAACGGGAGGGGTGAATAGACAGAGCCTGTAATTCATGAACTCGCTTGGCTGTGGTTAGAGCCAACAGCAGAGCAGTCTTAAGAGAGAGAAGGTTCAGCCCCACTGCCCTGATAGGCTCAAAGGGGTGGTGGGAGAGGGCGTCTAAAACAACTGACAGATCCCATAAAGGGACCAGTGGTCTAGAGACGGGGAGCATTCGACAAGCCCCCCAGCATGAAGCGACACACAAGAGGGTGCTGACCGGCAGATTTATCACCAAATCCCACATGGCAGGCTGAGATAGCTGCCAAATAGACCTTTATAGTGGAAAAAGCTCTCCTTTTGTCCAGAAAGTCCTGAAGAAAACACAACAGCTCCAATACTGAACACTGAAAAGAGATTACCTGCTTTTCATGGCACCACTTGTCAAAAACCCGCCATTTACTGCTGTAAATGGAACGGGTGGAGGAGGCTCTAGCATTCTGAATGGTTTCAATAACCTTCAGAGGCAGGCCTGCAGCATTCAAATTCCACCTTTCACGGGCCAGGCCCAGAGAGCGACCTGGTCTGGGTGAGGATGGTATATCTCCCCGTGAGCCTGAGACAGAAGGTCCATGCAGATGGGGAGTGGCCATAGCTTGTCCACCAGAAGCTGGACCATTTTTGCTATCCAGTGTTTGGATGGCCACCGTGGAGCTATTAAAATCAGTGACAGTCCTTGATCCCTCACTCTGATTAATGTTGGGGAGATCAGGCTGAGGGGAGGGAAAGCATACAGTAGTGTGTCTGGCCATGGATGGGCCAGCGCATCCACACCCAGACGCATCTGCATCTGACAGGAAGAAAAACAGTGGACAATGTGTGTTTTCTCGTGAGGTGAAGAGATCTACAGCACCCTGGCCGTATCACTGCCATATCTCCTCCACCACCTGTGGGTGAAGTCTCCATTCTCTGAACACTGGATTCCCTCTGGACAGGAGATCCGCCCCCCTGTTCAGAATTCCTGGCACGTGAGTTGCTCGAAGGGAGAGCAGTCGTGTGCTGCTCCACACAATTATTTCCCTGGCTAACCTGTGTAGCTGCCAGGAATGGGTGCCACCCTGGGGGTTGATATAAGCAACTACCATGGAGTTGTCTGTTTTCACTAAAACATGTTGCTCCCGGAGATATGGCAGAAAATGCCATAATTCTAAGAGCACTGCGTGGAGCTCCAGCACATTTATGTGATTCAGAGCCAGTCTCCGCGACCAAATGCCATTCACTGCTCTGCCCATCATAGTTGCACCCCAACCTGACAGGAACGCATCTGTGGTCAGAGTCACCTTGGATAATACTGCCCCCAGAGATACCCCGCAGCGAGAGCTGTCGGGCTCCTCCATGGTCGGAGAGCTGCGATACATGACTGTGTTAGTTTTTACCCAACGACCGAGATGTCGGTGAGGGCACAGCCGCAGAGATGCAACCCACCGCTGAAAATCCCTCATCATAAGCAGCCCCAAATGCACCACCGATATTACCGAGGCCATGAGGCTGAGAACCACACGACTTTCCCCAGCTGAAAGAGGGAAAGACGGTGAGTGAAGGATGCGATCCTCCGCTCTGAAAGTGCGACACAATAAGAGATGGAGTCTATTCTGAGCCCCAGATACTCTGTATACTGTGCGGGACCCAAGTGGGTCTTTTCCAGTTTGATTATGAAACCGAGCTCCATGAGGTGACTCACTACCACCCCGGAGTCTTTGATCGCCTGCTCGCGCAATCGTGAACATGTAAGAGAATATTCTGATGCCGTTGTTCCTTAACGGAGACAGCGCTGCCTCCACACATTTGCTGAACACCCTCTGAGCTAAAGATAGCCTGAATGGGATAGTTTGAAACTTGTACGCGATGTGAAATTATGCATCTGAGAGGTCAATTGTAATAAGCCAATCACCTGTGTGAATTGAGCGACAGAGCGCTTTGTGTGTGAGCATTCTGAACGTGTACTTTCTCAAATGCTTGTTTAACACACACAGATCCAGAATAGGACGGAGCGATGTTCCGTCCCTTTTCAGGGTGAGGAAATGGCGGGAGTAAAAACCCTGCTGAGCTTCTTCGCTCGGAACCACTCTGATCGCTTGTTTGCGTAACAGAGTGGCTATTTCGTCCTCCAGGACATTTGCTCAATCGCCACTGGCCACCGAAGTTAACACTCCGCCGAATCTCGGTGGTTTTACCACAAACTGTAGTCTGTAACCATGGGAAGTGGTTGACAAGACCCAGAGATGAACTGCGCATGTGTGCCACTGCTTCAGCCGAGCTGCGAGAGGGCCCTTGAAGATTCGGTAGTGTGACGTCACCCCTGTCTCCGGGAAGTAGTTGGGGCTGTCCCCCTCGGGAAGAGCGTGAGCTCCCCCCACTGGGGACATAGGGAAATCGCAGTGATTTTCTTTAGTTTTTATTTTGAAACTGGGGGAAAACATTCTGCCCTTGGCAAACTGCCTGGCTGCAGAAATGCGCATTTTATTTCTTTTGTTACCCCCAAAACACAGTGAAGTGTCTGGTGACTCTGGGCAGTGCTTGGTGACAATGACAGAGTGTTTAGGAGTGCTAGGTGACTCTGTGCCATTTGTCCACAAGTCTGTCCTCCTTGAACTAGAGGAGGGGACTGAGATGGTGCTCCTGGTGAACTGGAAACTTCCGGAGACCCTGAACCTTGGAGTGATTTGGTCACCCCTTCCAATACCTCTCACCAGAAGAGAGGGGTAACACAGAATGTTGCAGTGTGCTAGGCTGACCGTTTCTTTTTCCCTTCTTCAGGATGTGAAGGCTTGTTCTTTGAATCAGCTGCTGCAAAGGAATGCTTGCCCCAAGGTCTTTGATTCTCTACTTTGACTTGGTGGGCAGACTGTGGGCCTCCCGCTCCTCTCTGCATTCTGGCCCCCCTCTCACAGCTGCTGCTGCTGATGCAAAGCCAGCTCCTGGCACTTGCTGGAATTGTGGGTTAGGTTTTCTGGGAAAGCAGAGATTGAATACTTTTCCCTCTTGCTTTCTGCGGGTGCTTGTCTCTCTCATTTTCCCCAGGGCTAGGCCAAAGAGACCTTTGGTCGGGTCATAGGCTGCATCCATGACCTCAGCCTTCTGAGCATCACCTAAGCCTGACAGGGTTAACCACAAGGCTCTCTCACCTGAGAGTGCAAGGCCCATTACATGCCCACAACCTTGGACTGCTCCCCTGGAGGAGCAAAGAAGGAGATCATTAACCACACAGATTTCATCCCAGAGGACTGGGTTTGGGGAACCCGAGTCCAGCTGGCGGCCCATGTCTTCCAGAATTTCTGCCTGATATGCTGATAGCAGTGTGACTGCATTAAGCGAGCATACTGACTGTGCAGCATATTTGTGCATCCTTTGATAAATGAATGCCGTAAGCTGATTCATCTTACTGGGCAAAGAAATGCTGGAAGAAGCTGAGATTGCCCTGCGGTTAGGGTGAAGGTGATACGCCACTGAAGGCTCCACCGCCGGGGGTTCGGTCAGCCCCAGTTCACCCATCCCCTGGATCTCAAGCTTAGAGCAGCCCTTGGTCGGAAGCTTGCTTTTGAAAGGGCTTGACCAATAGCGGCTCATTTATTTCATGCAGGCTGGGAAGCTGCTTCGATGGCGGCAAGGCTGGTGGGAGCCTCTTGACATCATACAGATCGTGTTCTGCCCCTTCGGCATCCTCAGCGGCTGGCCATGGGATGCCTAGCTTGGTAACAGCCCATTTGCAAACCTCGTACAAATTGCTGTCCACCGGGGGTGCAACTTCAGCCCCACTTGGTGGCCTGGACTGATGGGGAGGGAAGGTGGAGTCATCCTCATCCTCATCATCCATGTCCTCTAGGTCGAGGAGGTTGGAGTTGGCATCGCCCTCCCTGGGGACTCTTCTTCCATCATGTCCGCCCAGCTTGTGGAGGCTCAAGGATGACGAATATCACTCATAGCAGTAGCGGCCAACAGGCAGCAGTTCTGAGACTGTTCATTACTGCTACTCTCAACCTCCTTTCCAGGACGTTCCCTGGCATCATTGCACAGTGTGGGCATCCCTGAGGGGTTGCCAGTGAAGCCTGAGCATGCTTGGCACCCATACAGACAATGCACATTGGATGAGGGTCCCTGCCCGAGATGGTGGCACCGCATGATGCGGGGCACGGGTAGGATGCAGCCTTTTTGGCCTTCGGTTCCGACCCTTTGGCGGTTGTAGGAGCCGTAGACATGGTTAGCGGAAAGGGGTGAGACTAGGCTACACTAGGCTTGTCGCGACACGTTAGCCCGTACGCTGTTAGAGCTAGCAGTGAGGGGGGGTTCAATCCGAGCTAGTCACCGCGGGAGTCAGCTCGTCGTGACACGTTAGCTGCACTCCGCTAGCCAATATCATTAGCAACTTAATGCTAACGAAATCCTGAGGTTGACTAACAAGCTAATGATAGTGGCTAACTAATATGGGTTGTGGCCTCCTAACAAGTTAATGTTAGGCGGACAATGAAAGAAAAAGGCTCGTTGTAACGTGTTAGCTTGAGTTACACAATGTCGATTGCCTCTCTAACTAAAACCAGGAACCGCTGGAACAGCTCGCCTGTCACGATTGCTGTTCAACAGAGTGTAACTATAAGTATGCTTCTTTCGAAGGACTTACTCAGCACAATCCAAACTGGAACCGGACAAACTGCGTTCGGCGACGTGCTCGTATGACGGGACGCCTGAGAATTGTTAAGCAGCTAATCAAGTTAGCCTGGACACGCTGAAGGAGCTCAAAGTAGTTTCTCACGGGAAGAAAGCGAGAATGAGTTAGGAGGGGCTGGTTGCCGTGTTAGAATGAGGGGGCGGCGCCCTGAGCATGGCTCGACAGGTCTGTCATAGACAGACGTGGTTTCATTGAAGCTTCCGTAGTTGGCCACGTCAAGGCGATTCCCATAATGAACACTGAGCGAAGTTAGAAAAAGAACCTGTCTTTGCTGTTTCAGAAGAAGTGTGGCAGTGTAGTATAAGTTGTGAAGGGTTTTTTTCATTTTCCAATCTGCTTTTTATCATTTGCTCGTCATTGTCGAGCCTTGAGTTTGCTAACTTTGTTATTTCTTTTCAATTACTGAGGGAAAAGATGGTGAACGTTTTCCGTGTCTTTTGTTGTAATAAGTGCGCACATTTTCGTGAAGTATGTTCAAACTCTGAAAAGCTCAGAGTGGAAAATAAGCAAACGTGTCTTATACTATGTTCTTATTACTAAGATTGAGAAGTCCCTGCGGTCGGTGCTCAATGTGAATTCTGCTGTTTGTGAGCATTACAGATTTATTTCTCAGTTTCAACAACAAAAGCTTCCAAGTGCTATAAAGCCCTCTGCATAAATAGTTCACCCATCCTTGGTGGTTTAAGCACATTTAAATTAACGGTCCTAATTATTAAAAGTCTCTCTACTCCCCACTAGAGTAATGAGTCCACTTGATCAGTGAGTGATAATATATGCACTTTTCCATCAGTCTTAATTGGAAAGGCTCTTTACATTTCCACATCAGCAAGCAGAATAAGACAAAAAGATTATTATTAATAATTATAATCAGCTATCCATGCATTCGGATCATGATTAATCTGAAAGTTTCATAGCGACATGCTCCAAAAATGAACAGCTGGTCCAATGAAAACAGGTATGATGCTGTCAGGGCCAACAGTGTTGGGCTGAGACCTTCCACGTGCTGTAAAGTTTAATGGGAGTAAAAACTGATTCATGTCCTTTTCTTGGGCATAAATGACTAATGAGAACATAAAAAGATGAAGCACTTGAATAGTCAAAAGTAGCACGAGGGCAGTGATGCAGCATGAAGTAGGAAATTAACACTGGTTTCCACTGTCTGCATTAATGTAACAACAATCACTGTCTACTTGTTCAAAATCCTAATCCAGCCGGGACAACAAAAACTTGATGAACATGACCTCTCTGCATCTCCTTCACGCTGCTGGTAAGCTTGCCTACACTCAGTAAATTTGAAGTATAACAGCTTGCCACTGGGTACTCTTTAAGGTCTTGTCATTGTAAGGTTACAATGACCCTTGTGGTTTATATCTTACAGAACCAGTTTTGAACCTTTGAAAATAATTTTGCAGCAAAAGGTTATTACTTAAAATTGAATATAAAAGTACAAAAATTAGATACAGAGTAAGTATTCATTTGTTTTATTCAGTCACTTGAAAACGGACTGGCATTTCAGTAGAAGTTTATCTAGCTCACATACGCATCCACAACACAAGATCAGCTCTCATGTGATGTGAATTTGTATGACTCTGGCAACAATTTTGAAAGATCAAATATATATTAGTGATATATAGGTCACTTGACTATGAAACTGAATAAGAAAATGGGAGATCAGGAGATGCCTGCAATTAGTTAAAACACTTACGTATACTGTTC
>VOQK01024592.1:14030-28139 GCA_015052645.1 Benitochromis conjunctus | reverse complement strand
ATAACTAATAACTAATTAAATGTAGTGGTGTATAAACACATAGTGAGAAAAAAAATGTGAGTGACGAAGAAAAATTCAGTGCATCATAGGAAGCCCCCGGCAGCCTAGACCGACTGCAGCGTAACTGTTACCTGATCCAGATCATTTTATTTTATTTATAAGATTATTTATATTTTTAAATCTTGTATGATCAATCTGAAATTAAGCAGCAACAGAAAGCAGCTGTGGACTTTATACTTGGCCAAACAAAGAAAATGTCTGACAGTCGAACAACTTGAGGGAAAATTGAATGAATATTTGGAAAACAGCATTAACACAGGAAACTGTTACCATTGCTCTGTCATAATAACTGCTATTAAAAGAATGAACTGTAATTTGTAGAACAAATGATGCTTTAAAACCAAGATAAATACTTTCTCTTTCTTGGCCTTATTTTCTTCTTGCGTCCCTTTCAGAGAATTCGGGCAGCGCGACTCCGCCAAACGTGGTCACCGCCGAGGTCTCAGCTCCAGCTGTCCCTGAAGAGGCTGCGCTGGTATTAATGGAGGGTGTTGTGAAGGGAGGGTACCCTGTAGACATCACCACTCAGTTGCCTGCAGACCTGGCAAGTTCTGGCCAGTCAGATTTGGGATCTGAAAGTTCTTTAATAGAGTCTGGATTGAGGCCTGCTGCTGCTGCACAGCTGGAAGTGGACTATCCAACTTTGGACACGCAGGAGTCCTACAGCAGAGAACAGGACTTGCCTTCCAGCATCACTGAAGTAATCCGGCCGATGGAGATGGCAGAGTTGGTGGACATCTTGCCTACGCTGAGCCTCATTGAGGAGGAGAACCTCTCGTGCCCATCCACGCCATCAGTAATGGACATGCTAGAGAGCTTTGGACTGGAGATTGGTGAAAGAAACTCCATCTTTGAGTTTGGGAATTCAGACCCAGTGGGTGAAAGCAGCTGCCCGTTGTCACAAGAACAATACGCACCAGCCTCTAACGGCACGGTGAATACTGCAGATGGCGACGCGCCGGTTTCCGCGGACATTCCTCAAGACGATGCAGAAACTCAGAAACTTCCCAGTAAGGGGACGTGTCTTCCTGTAAGGAATCAAGTGGAGTGGGAGAGACCCTCTAACAGCCCATCCTGATATCAGCTCAAACACCCGAAAGCTTCAGACTTTAGTGTTAATTTACATACAGAAAATCCAAATTAGACCCAGTGACATAGACATTCCCCTTGTTTCCTGACCTTAAATCAGTGTTTTGAATGACAGGCAGATACAAGCTCATATCCCACATTTGTCACATGCGAGATAATGAAAAATACGGGAAATAAAAAGGAGACTGTTTGGGGGGACTGTTTTTCCCCTTTTTTTGCACATTTCTTTGGCTTTAGTTTATCTTTTCTAATATCGAGTCCATTTAACCTTGTTAGGTGGAAAAATTAAGCTATACCGTTGCTGTTATGACTTGAAAACCCATTACTCACTACAGCACAAAAACATCCACGCTGCTGCTTGTCAGAGCTGTAAACAAACCCATTAAATTCCCACAATCCTGTCAAATGGAAGCATTTGCTTGGCAGACTACGAAAAGCTGCATGCGTAACTGAATAATTACGGCTGCGTTTGGTTTGGTTCAAGGCGGTTTCTCTGGTTTGTTTACCACAGAGAGGCAAACTGAACGAGTGCGCTGAAAGCATATTAGAATCTAAGAACACAATCGGATATAATGACCTTGCCTTTTAGCTCGGCGCCTTTCAACGAAAGTCAGTATATGGCCGTTTTAATGGGATGCTTTTTCAAATTAAACTTCATTGTGCATTGCCACAGTTAATACTATCATGGAAGTGCAATATGTTAGGAATGAAATACAAATGCTGGAGTCGGTTAGCCAGCCTTGACAGGCTGAATCAGCGTGCGACCTCATAAACGAGCTGCAGCAATGAATGTACTATTCATGAAATGACATCTAAACATCCCAAACATCCAGATAACTGAATTTAGAGGTGGTTTGTATCTCCTACATGTCCTCACTTCTAGGAGAAAATCGATGCCTGCACGTTTGATTTCAAAAGCCCCTGTACTCTCTGACAGCTGCTAATGCACTCATGCTTGTTTGACATGCTCTCTCACTCTGTACTTGTTAAGGCTGGAAATCCATCATTGCTTAATGCAATTTCAAATCAATCGGAATGACTTCAAGCGCCCATTTGATGCTGGAAGATGGTGCACTTACATAGATTATTAATTAAACAAAGAGGAGCGCAGAGTTTGACTTGAGATAAGCAGCTTGTTATTTTAATGGCACCCCCATCACTTTTTGATAAAACGAAGGCGTGGAAGCATCACATTTGAACGGTATTTGGTTTAACAATACAATCTAGTGCATGCTCTGCTGAGAACGTCCCCCCACTGATGTGTCGAAATTATTTGTCTTAAAAGAGCAGATAAGCGCAGTTGTGTAATAAAGGACTACAGCTGCGTGATGTTCAAATTCCTATTAAGATAGAGCCGGCTCTGACAGACTGTGATAGTTAGTTACAGGTGGGATCAAAGCAGATGCCCCCCCTCCCCGTGTAATATAATGGAAAAGCATTTATGGTATATAATACGTGTATCAGAGGAAACTTGCTCACCATACATCAGTTAAAGCACATCATTGATCTTGTGCTTTAAATGCTCAGTCTGTGTGTGTGAAGAGGTGAAAAGTGTTGGGTTGAGTGTGTCATATCAGGTCAACCTGACCATACTGAGGGAATAGAAAATCTGCCCCCCTTGCTAACTTGATACATTTTTAGATGGAAGACTGTGTGAGAAGAGTGAATTAGTATTTGTTCTGAAAATGATGGACCATAGATGGCTGTTTACTGACATCTCGTGGTCAAAATGGTTAAAACTCAATTTGTGGCTAATATGCGAGTATTGGCATAATGAGTCTGATTCATGCTTTTATGATGTTTACAACTGGTTGGCACATAGATGCAATGCAATAATGAATAATAAAAGAAATATTAACTAAAGTGAAAGCAGTCAAACCTATTTATCCTGTCACACTCCATTTTTCTTCAATCACAGTTTGTCAGATCTGCAGATTTTTGTGTTTATCACAGCAGGACTCATAGTAGGTACTGAAATATCTTTAATTTCAATAAGTAGGCCACTTATAATCTTAGTGTGCTTTACATGTGATAACACTGGCATTAATGTTGATGTTAACTAGTGATAATAGCTCGTTCTAAATGACTTCATTACTACTGTTTTGGTATCATGTATTTACCGTGCAATCTGTGGCCTGCAGTTTAAGTCTGTCTTTAAGTGGCCAAAGACAAGGAAGGAAATTTTACACCACAGGACAAACTCTGGCTTATTCACAGTTATTTTGCTGTTTGTGAATAATCACAGTCCATTTCAAATAAATCAAAATTGAATCAAAATGTTCAGAGTTGCAGATTTTTTCGACAGCTTTGTGTCCAAGAAAGTAGTTTAAAATGTAAATAAAAACTATGCAAAGGTTTGCAAATTTCATAAACCCATATTTCACTCACAGTTAAAACGGAGAAAACACATTAAACACATATAAGTGTTTAAACTGACAATCTGTACCATTTTCAGAAAAAAGTGTAGCTCATAAGCAGCAATACGTAGCGAAACACTTGGGCGGAGGCAACAAAAGACTTGAAAATGAAGTCATACTAAGAAACATTTTGCAGCTAAGAGCATGTTTGACGGGCAGAGTTTGTAATAATTTCAGAATGATGTTCCTCGATGTAAAATTGTGAAAACTTTGAATGTTCTCATCATCAACATCACATAAAATCAAAAGTTTCAGAGAATCTGGAGAAATGTCTGTGCCTAAAGGCTGAAAATCAGTAGAAGATCTCTGTGATCTTTGGGTCCTCAGGCGGCACTGCATTAGAAACAGGAATGTTTCTGTCATGGAAATCACTGCATGAGCTCAGAGACGTCCAGAAATCACTGTCTGTGAACAGTTCATCATGGCAACCACTAATGCAGGTTACTTCATTCAAAGAAGCCATATGTGAACATGATTCAGAAACACCGTCTTCTTGGAGCCAAAGCTCTAAAATGGACTGAGGCAAAGTGAAAAAACTGTTCTGCAGTCAGATTAAACCAACTTTTTAATTTTTGGTGAACTACCACATCTGGACTACAAAGGAAGAACCATCCTGTTTGTCATCAGCGCTCAGTTCAAAGCCTGCATCTCTGATTGTGTCATGGTACATCGGTTTGCACCATATATACAAGTTTCAGAGCAACATATGGTCCCATCCAGATGACATGTTTTGTTTGGAAGGCCTTGCATATTGACAATCCTAAACTACATACCGCATCTATTATAACATCTTTGTAATAGAAGGCTCCGGGTGCTGAACATGCTGATGAAACAAAACGTATGACAAAGACGACCCAGGACTGTAGAGCAGCTAGAATCACATATCAGACAAGCAGCTGGTCTCCTTAGTTCTCGGATGTTGACAGACTAGTGCTGAAAGAAAGGGAGATAATGCACAGTGATGAACATGGCCCTGTCCCAATTTTTGAGACATGTTGCTGCCATCAAATTCAAAATGAGCTAATATTTTTCATAATAAGATACATTTTCTCAGTTTTAACATTTTTCTGTAATGTTTCTATTATATTAATAAAAAATATTTGGAGTCTGCCAAGAGCGTGACTCTGGTCTGGAGACTGGTTAGGATAATTTAAAACACCATTAGCCCTGAACTGAAGAGAGCTCTAGGCCAGGCGGATCCAGCTGGTCCGTCCTAATTGCTCTTCATGATTTATCCTCAAACTCTACTGGAAATGTTTAAAGACAGAAGAACCATTTGGGCAGAGGTGTCATCTTTTTGTTGGTTTCATTACTTTAAGATATTCCAGTCACCGTTAATATCAGAAAATGTTATTTCTCTGTCTTGTTAGTGAAGTTGACGTTGATGCGTTCATTATTGTGGGATTCACCGCCATCTAGTGGTCACAGTTTGGAACAACAGCATTAAATCAATATCAACTGATCGAATTATTATTTCTCACTCGTATTAGCCAGTGTATTGTCACAGAGCTCCGTTAATAATAATTTTCTGCAATCGGTTTTCACTGCAAGCTTACACGTATCCCTCGTGTTATCATTTGTTTGTGCGTTTGGTTACACTGTGCGTCAGTGTGGCGGTGTGCAAACAGCGCCTTTCTGCTCCACCACAGATTGCAGCTGCACTGAAGCCCTCTGCGGTCAAATGATCTAGAAAAAGGAGCGTATCTCAGACACAGCCAGTCTCTGTCTCTCTCCAGGATTTCAGCTATTTTTCATCATTTTCAGAAAAAACTGAAGGCTTTACTGCAGTTTCTCCATCAGGATGTCGTCATCTGAAATTGCTGCGTCACATGAAGGTATGCCCATTACACTTGTGTTACATTACTTTGGATTAGCAAGCTGTGTACGATCAAATCACTTACCCTTTGAAATGTACATGTGCCTACAGGATTTAATATTATATATGTTGCCTGCAAGTGCATGCATTATAATAATGTCAAAGGTAATTATGATACACACATGACTCTCTGTTTGGCAGTCAGTGAGGCATCAGCCTCCACATCAGAGGTTGAACCTCTGAGGATCGTTCTGCTGGGCCGGACCGGGACAGGCAGAAGCTCCTCTGGTAACACCATCCTGGGCAGGTCTGTGTTCCTGGTGGACGTGTCCCCCTGTTCTGTAACCGCACGATGCAAGAAGCAGAGCGGGATAGCGGGAAGGCGGAGTATCTCTGTCATTGACACGCCTGGGCTCTTCCACACACACCTGTCTTCTCAGGAGATTATGGCAGAGATGGGACAGTGTGTTGGTTTATCTTCTCCAGGACCCCACGCCTTCTTGGTGACACTGCAGCTCACCAGGTTCACCCACGAGGAGAGGGAGGCCTTTGAGTGGATCAAGGCTAGGTTTGGGCCTGGAGTGATGAAGTATACGATGGTGCTGTTCACCTGTGGCGACCAGCTGAAGGGGAAACACATCGAGGACTTTCTAGAGGAGAACCAGGAGCTGTCTGAGTTTGTCGGCAGCTGCCATGGAGGGTATCACGTCTTTGATAACAGCAGTCAGGACGAGACAGATGAATCACAACAAGTGGTGCACCTTTTGGAGAAGGTGGACCAAATTGTGGCTAAGAATGGAGGCGGTTGCTACAGCAATGAGATGCTGAAGGAGGCTGAAGGTGCCATAAGGGAGGCACATGAGAGGATTCTGAGTGAAGCTGGACACGAGGTAGAGTCCATTCAGACAGAGGCTGAAGTTACAGAGGGGCAGTTGCCAAGACTAGAGAAGAAGTGGGAGGATGAGGAGAGGAGAAGGGAGGAAGAGGAGGCCCGGAAGAGAGCAGAGAGGCTTTTCTGGTGCGAGCTGGTGACCGCCCTGGGGAAAGGTGCGGCGGAGGGGGCAGGGATCATGGGAAAGGACAAGGGGAAAGCTGTGAAGAAGGCGAAGGTGGTGGAGAAAGTGGCAGCTCTGGCTGCGTCTCCGCTCTCTGTCAGGTCAGCTGTGAAAGCAGTGGGAGGGGCCGTGAGAGAAGGAAGCAAGGTGCTATACAAACACAGAAAAACTTTACTGCGCTGAAGGGTAAATCAAAGAGACACAATGAAGCCTGCATGGTGTGGAGAAGTCACTCGATGTAAGGGCAGCTGGGCTTTGGGTTTTGAAGACATTTCGGTTCTCATCCAAGATGCTTTTCTAGAAAAGGCGAGAGCCCACTAAGGGTTTATAACCTGAGACTATCCACCAGGTGCTCTATGAATGAAAAGCCTCCAGGATGAGAGGCGAAACATCTTCAAAGACCTAAAGAAGCCCAGCTGCCATTTTTTTAAGCTCCCAAGACCACCATGCCCTGGATGAGTGAGAACCTCCACATATATATATCACTTAACTATGGTTGTGTTTCCATTGTTCAACACCACAATCGCACTCGCACTCTCAGACCATACTGTGAAATAAGAACTCATGGCACAATAAAGTCACACAAACACATACACACAAAAAAAGTGTCCAGTTCATCTTATTATGACTTCACACATTTGTATTTGTCAAAAATAGGTTAGTTCGTTACACAAATACAATACATTAAAAAAACAACTTTCCCATTATTTCCACTCCTGACACAATGGCGTGATTTGGTTAAGGTAACAACACAGGACGATTAAAAAAAAAAGAAGAAGAAGAACTGTTTAAAACACTGCAGCAGTCACCTTATCAGTCTTTGGCTTCGTATAACACGTGACAACATATCATAGCCCTTTATTCTCCTCTGTAAAAATGCACTGACACACCAAAAAATGAAGGAACACATCAGATTGCAGCTGGCAGTGAGGAAAGGAAACAGTTTGCATACAATGCAGTGACATATTCAGGGAGTGTCTAACAGCACAGAGTGAAAGAAGACGACACGCCGTAAAAAGATCGGGAAGCACGAATGTACAAACACTACCATATTTTTAAAGACTTCGTGAAATGTGAAGGATTTATACTGAAAGGGAACTACGTGCAGTCCACCTGAGTGCTGTACAAAAAAAATCGCATCTACATTTTTGCGCTCAAAATACTCTCGAGTGTTCACGATGTAAATGTAAGCACCTCCAGAGTCACAGTTACCCTCAGCTTCCAAAAAAACAAAAAAAAAAAAAAAACACAAGCGTGCACAAATACTGTTTCTGTACTGCTGTTGCTCACTTGCCTTGTGCATATCAGGGACACATTTCCAGTGTCGCACCTGCATCATATGGACTAATAAAAAAACCATGTAAACTCCTGCAAACGTACAGACTTACACCCAAAGAACCGATCGGACAAAATAAAAAGAAAAAAGAAAATGGTCTAAACTACAAACTCAGACCATTAGTTTCATCATTAAGTACAAATACAGCTGAAGGATCTACTCTCAGATGCCGATACGTGGCAGGCACAGAAGGGTCGTGTGGTGGAGGGGTCCATTTTAAACCGGCATTGGCAGGGTCATCTTTCCTTTTCCCCGAAGCACTGAAGGAAGACGAGACGAAAAAGAAAAAAGTGAGAACACAGCGAGCGTGAGGGAGTGTTTTTCAGCTTCCCCCACTCCTTTGTTTAGCAGGTGAGCAAACACTTTAGAGCTGTAGCAAACACTACAGCAGCTGACATTAAGGATACGTATCCTCCCTCGACAGGAAAAGCAATCGGAGCAGAAGGTCTCTTTCAGTCACAGAGCATAGCTGTGGGCTAGATTTCATTGCAAATTATTTCTGCATGCTGTTTTATATCAGCAGAAAAGTGCAATACCTGGTTAAATAAAACAGGCAAGACCGATAAACCTAATAATAACACTGCAAATATTGGATGATTAGTCAAACATAATTCTGGCGTGGCGTCCTGCCAACGTAAATGGATCACACCTAGACTCGGACCCGTAGCGTAGCAGCGAGTGACCGTGTTCTTACTCACCTTTTGTGACATAAAGGTAGAAGAAATCGCAGTAGAAGATGGTCTGCACGACGCCGGACACCACCGCGATCTGGTCGAAGAAGCCCTCCGTGTGATAGCGCCACACCCAGTTGGCGATGTAGAGGGCTCTGTAGAGGCCGAGGAAGAACAGGTAGTGGGTGGTGATGGACTCCGCCTCGCCGGTCTTGGTGATCATGAAGAGCTGGGGCATTATGGCCACTGCTTCCAGAAAAATAGAGAAGGTCCACATGATCTGGGGTGGAATCGGAGGCAAAGAGACGCGTGTTAACGTTAAGCTGTTTTTAACTGAGGGAGCTCTACATTTGAAATCAAATCTGATAGAAAACTCTACCTCCAGCGGGGTGAAAGCATAGTGCTCCAGGAAGGACAGCCCGATGACTGGGACCAGCAGGAACTCCACACGGAAAGTGTCGTTCTCAGAGTCGTACGTGTTCCTGAAGCGCATGTAGATCAAGTACACCGTAGCATAGGACAAAGCCAGGAACACCACCTGAGGGCGGAGCCAAACACTGATCAGGAAAAATGAACTTCCTTGAAGACACTGTGAAACACTACGAGGTGCTTTCACCTTATTTTGCTGACATCCCTGCTTTGCATTTATTATATTGTGTGTGAGTGCACACACAGAGAGAGAGCACAGCTGGCACAAGAAATGAATGACTCTAACTTATGGCGGTCATTCAGCTTAAAGGTAATCTGACAGGGAAATGTTTGGGTAACGGTGTGTGGGTGTGACCTACAAACTTACCTTCATGACCGTGTTGTAAGCAGAAATGTAGGCCGTGAACAGGTCTAGATACCTGGTGGTGAAGACAAGCGCAAACAGCACCTGAGACTTCCCAGAGATGCCTGTAAGGGAAAGTAAATGAGAGAAATTAAAAGCGAGAGGAAGAAACACAGAAGTTTAACGTTTCCTCTTTTCTTTCTTCTTTTTTCTGCAAGTCAGCTGTGCAGCTGTCTCACTTTAAACAAAGCTGTATGATTGGTCGAGCAGACTGCTCTTAACTTTGTTATCATTGCCACGTAGCTTCCACTCGTGCAGGACAATCAGCACCATGCAAATGCCATCCTTAATGCACACAGCAGATAAGAGAAGTTTCACTGAGTCACAGCTGGTGTTGTACACCACAGCCACACACATACACTTTAGCGCAGATGAAAAATCATAACAGCCCAGTTTAAATGCACTGATCGCACAGCAGCCACACCGTGTTGCTAGTTTCAACCTACCAGCACACGACTTGGACCTCCATATCTTCAGCAACAGGATGATGATAGCCACCAAGTGTGACACGTCACCCGCCAGACGGAAGATATTCATAGTGTTTATGCTCCAGCAAAACAAACTTAATGCAACTCCTCACGGGCCTTACACGTCCTCAGGAGACAGTCCGCACTCGCTCACCCATAAAACGCAAACGCGCGGCTGTGCTGGCGTGGACAGAGAGGCGACGAGCTGCGCGGTCACAGTCGGACGGCTCGCTCTCCGTGCGCGTGACGCTAAACAGAGACAGACTCCGTGGATTCCGCTCACAGATCCGTGAGTGCGCCGTGGACAAACGAGAACTGCTTCCGAGGAGGTGACGTGGCTGACAGCTCAACTTTTCGCCGTCAAGGATTCAACCTACAGAGCTAAATATACCCGTTTCCGGTTTAGAACTTTCAAAGTAAAACCTTGTGCCGGTTAAAGCGCACGCGCGTTGAGAGTTTTGCACAATGACTGTAGAAAACACTCTTTAGTACAGTTACAGATTTTTGCTTTTCATTACTAAAGTTCAAGACACTGAGTTCTGGGGGATTATTCGCTCTCGTACTTGACATAACTAATTTTATTTTGAAGGGTGTTCCGGGCAATGGCTGACTTTCTATGGTGAACTTGATGGAAGACATCCTGCAATGCACTGATTTCACAGCAGATGGCGACAAACTATTTATCTACATATCTTCATATACATTGTTTCGTTCCCTCGAAAGCAGGGGTGTCAGCTTTTTGTCAGTGTTACAGCTTTTCCTACCGATAAAAACCGCCTTCATGGTCATTCATACTAAAACAGAGTAATTAAGTAATACATAAACAATTACACAAAGAAGTAGATGTTTTTTCATTATGTACTGTACAAATTTCTGTGTTGAATATCCACTCCTTCAAAGATAGTTGCATTGTGTTAAGACACCCGAATGCTCAGCAAACTGCCAAACCGTCTGCTTTTGTAGAGGTACTCCCACTTTGGATGATCAATTAATCAAGTGGATTTGATTAGCACCTCCTGGCTGCTGCTTAACCTCTTAATTCCTATAGAAGCAACAAGTGTACAATTAGTTTTTCACAGGACTGTACCACTGATATCACAAAAAACTTACAATGAAAGCTTACAAGGAAACTTAAGATGGAAACAAAACTATTACTAAACTACCATATGATATTTTTAACAATAAAAAATGAGTCAGCAAATGTACACTGGGGAAATATAGTTCTGATTCCCACTTCTGTTTCACAGTTGGCAACAAAGAATTTAGAAAAATTAAAAAGGTATTTTTTTGGTCTTCTGGAGTTGTGCTGTGTTTTTCTCTCCGTGTTTTTCTAAAGAAATTCAGATACAAAAGAAAAAGGCTAATGCCTCATAACTAAATGTCAGCTCAGGCTGGCACACAATGGAACACACACACAAAAAAATTACCAACTCATGAAATGCTGAAACGCATAGAGCATTTCAGGGCTGTTTCAGTGTGTACCAACGGTGTTCATCCTTTTGCGGATGAGTAGTCTGCCTGCTTCTGAACTGTAAATGTCATGAACATGATGTGAAGATGAGTGGGCAGCCGACAACTTTGACACTGGGCTTTAGGCTGTCCACCAAGAAGCAGTGTTTGTGCTATTTTTTTCTTTGGCTGAACAACAGGACTATATTGTAAAGTCCAGCCCTGACCATAGATGCCAGCAACCTGAAGCATTTTACTCATACTTATCAGTGTTTTAAAATACTCTCCACCCTCTTTGTGTGTTCACTGCTTTCTGACAGTTCCTCACCCTTTCCTCCTAATTCTGCTACCCGAATCACTGACACAGTTTCTCACCATCCAGTGTTTCTGATCCCACAAAATCCTACTATCTCCACCTCCTCCCTTTGACCGTAACCTACAAACTGAAGCTGAATTCTAGCCTCGCATACATCACGCTACCCAACATCCTCCTCTCATTTTAATGTGATATAGAGCTGCTTAGATTACTCAGGAAATGCTTCCAGCCTACTTAGAGTACATCAGTGGTGGTGCAGAGAAATGAGGGGGCGACGTACACCAACGAAAAGTACATAGCTTCTTCATATACCCCTGAAGCATCCAGCACAGAGGCTGGTTGCTTTTTCTGATGCCATGTTGTCGGAGTTATCCTCAAGCAGAGGCACTCACATATTAAAAAATCTGAAACACGAGAAAGTGAAAGCTCTCAGTAGGAAAGATGAAATAGAAATGGAAGACAATTTAATTTATGCTTTATTAGTCCATTAGTTCCAGTCTTATAAACACATTGATGAACGTTCATCGGCTGAATGATAGAAGCAAATGTACCACAGAGGACATCCCCTGGACACAGCTGACCCATACTCCCATAACTCGTGTGTGCTGAGCAAAAGGTTATGGGAACTAATCTGACACCCAGGCCTGATTAATAGCTATTTATACATACACACAGCCTGGTCTGCCCCAGAGAGTCTGTCTGCCTGGTCATCTTCTGCTGGACAGTGTGAATGTCGGATCATCCTGTCTGCAAGTCTCTGTCTCCTCTCTTTCTCTCGTCTCTTGCATCCAGTTCAAAACCACCAATGCTCCATGACAATGGCTCCTGTCAAATAGTAGAAATGACACCAGTGGTGACTGAGGGCTGTTATTGTTATTTAGAAATTAAAAATTAACTGTATATCATTTTCAGCAGTCCAGTAGAGGTTTGTTTTAATCTGAAATATAGAAAAAAGATATTTATAACAGTGTGTGTCTACCTTGGGATTAGACCAAGGTTAGGTTTAAAATTGAGTTGTCCAACATGTGGGTAGTGGACTAGAACTGGTCCTCCAAAGGGTGCAGTATTGTTCAATAGAATGCTCTGAAAATGTAAAAATTGCAGAGAGATTTTAATGTTTTAGTGTTTTTTAAAGTTTACTACTTAGAAGGTCTTTCAAAGTTCTTCTTTGAACACTGGTTTTCACTGATCCTCCAGTTTGTATATCTGACAATTTAGAGACAGTCCTTTTTTGTTTGTTAAATCATCAAATAGCACCTAACTCAAGAGATTAACCCATGTTGTGTCTGCACATCACAGAAAACTTAATACCCTATAAACCTATGAATAACCTTTAAATTGTAGGCCCTAATGCTAAATTTATTAGCATTAGCATTTATTAGCATCTGATTGGTAGCGGCTTCATATTTCAGCATGACAGTGATACCAACCACACTGCCAATGCATTAAAAGCATGCCTGGATAGAAAAACACACAGTTGAACACCATCAATGACTGATGGTGTTCGACTGTCCATGACGGACTGGCCTCCCCAGAGCCTGGACCTCAAAATTATTGATGCAGTGTGGGATCATCTTGACAGAGAACAGAAGAAAAGGCAGACAATATCCAAAGACGAGCTTTGACTGTCCTTCAAGAAGCCTGGAGAACTATTACTGAAGACTACTTAAAGAATAAAGCTGACTAAGAGAATTTAGGCTGTGTTGGTTAATAAAGGTGGTCACACCAAATATTGACTTTCAAGCTTGTTAGAATTGTGCAAACTCTGTTTTGCCTGCAGCTATTTCCCAAAATATATATTAAAAAAATGAGATTTGACTCAAGAGTTTTGTACAGTACTGCACATGGAAATTTTAATTTTTTTTTTAAGATCTTAAAGATAAAGAGTAAGATAAACAGCTGTTTAGTGTACTTATAAAGCCATTGATATCTGTAATTCATGGAATGAGACAGAATAAGACAGTTTTTGTCTGTTTGTTACTTGTATTGTATATAGTTAGCTTACCAAATATGAATGCTTACTTGTGTTCCTTTACATTAAAAGAAAGGTAGGCCATTGTGCACCAGTTTTACTGGTTTGGCCCACTTGAATTCATCAAATTGGAGCATAAAGTTAGATTGACATCCCTGGTTTAAACCATCCTACTTTGCTTATTTGTGGTTTGGATTTATATTGTGAATATTACCATTTCAGTACATGAACAACAACAACATTTCTTAAAGGAATAGACCTACACAGTGGTCAAATTCAAGCTAATTATGAATGTTAAAGTGCGCCTGCCATTTAATGCTAATGTATTCAAGTTTCTTGGTGTTCTTTTCTGCTCTTGTGCGACAATAATCCTTTGGTGAAGCTTTCGTATACTTTATGTGCATTGGACTTTTTTTTTCCTGTTTTTGTTTATTAAATTTACACATAGTCTTTGCCCTCTTAGACTGACCCTTAAAATGTTTTGTTGTTTTCGTTGTGTCTATTAACTTTAGAAACCCTGACTTCAGCTTCTGTTGATCTCAATGTCGCTGCTCCTAATAGCAACATGTCTCCGTCCTCCCCCTTGTTTCTCATCTGAGCAAATGCAACACCCACATCTGTATTCAAAG